>PVLC010002640.1:0-19350 GCA_004027655.1 Graphiurus murinus | reverse complement strand
ACTGTGGTATTTGGTGTTTGGGGTACTCTGTCTCACTCCCAGCTAGGCTCCCACACTGGAAGGGGAGAGATCAAGTTAGAGGGCTAGACTTACCTGGCCGCCCCATCTGGCTGTGTTGAGTGCTGCAGTAGATTCTTTAAATGAGGAGCAAGGACAATCCTTAGGAGAACTTATCATTGAAATAGAATGAACCAGAACCTTGATTTAAGAAGGTGGCAAAAGTGGGACAAGAGATTTTCGACCTATTACAATAAAAAAGTAAAAATCTTATTTATTTTTATTTACTTACTATCTATAGTACAGACAAAATTCTAAATGATCAGATAGTGTAAAGTCCTCATTTCTCTCAGGCAGAATGTTTTAGAACACCAGACTTAAACCCCAAAAGAAAAACTCACATGTTGGAAATAAATAAAATCACTTTGTATTCCTAATTATTAGGTAAGAAATCCACATGTGTAAATTCCATCATTCAACCATCTATTGTGTGTGAATCCTTGTGTCAGGTATTCTATGTAAATGAAATAGATTTGTATAAAATAAGAGAGAACAGCCCCATCAGAGACAACCAAAGTACAAGTTGGAAGAGACAGATAATGGTAGACAAACTGTAAGATATTAGAAATTGTAAATAGTCCTTCTGTGTTTGTAAGGTTTTATTCAGTGGCAGTTGCTCTGAGAACAGAAAAGAAGCAAGTTCATAGTCATTTACATTGTGCTCATTTGTTCCAAAGTCACATTTTCAAAATGTACCAGACTATGGAAATTAAAACACACTCCACTGCAATTTCTGGTGGGAGCATGCCTGGCTCAACCTAAATAAAATAGGTAGATTCATTGCTGAGGATCTAAGGCTGCTCTACCCATAAACCAAACTACTTCGTACAGAGGGTTACAACTTGGAACAGATGGCAGAATCTTTTACCAGGTCGGGTGCAGCCCCCTACCACAATCATTCTCCTGTCTCATCTCTGGCGGTGAAAAGCTGGACAGGACTCCTAATGGCTGGCTAATGAGCATGATTAAAACCTGGTAATTACTCATCCTGGGAGAAAATGTTCAATCCTGCAGAATACATTCTGCTTTATTATCTGTGAACTTCTCCCTGATGGGGAGTGGAGACTGACGGACTTCCATTATGTGGAAGGTGCGTGGTTTGCCGGAAATGGAAGGTACCTTCAAACTGTCACTGCTGGAGACTTGTGGTACTCTTCTGCAGACAGGAGGGCCTCTCCCAGGGATGTTCAAAGGACTGCTTTTATTTTATTTTACTTCCCTTTAAAAGCCCCAGCCCCTGATAAGGCAAGAGAAGCAGTCATTGAGTTTAAACAGAAATGTGTTGTTTTCTGTATAGATTTGATTAACACTGTGCTGCTGAGTCTTTACGGTCAGGGCAGATTATATTACAGACATGACAAGTAGTTAATGAATTTACATTGACTAATCCATACAATGCTAAAGATTTTTCTGTCAGGATTAATATTCAAAATGTACAGGACACTCTGATCCATGGCTCTGCTCCTCACACCCTTGTGACAGGTGGCTGGTATTTAATGTCCCATGATCACAACTAAGTGACCTGGACTCTGGGATTTAGGATTTCTTGGAGAAATTTGCAAACAAGTGCCAAGGCTGGTCTTAGTCCTCTCTGCTAGGCATCTGATATCTTGCTTTCCTCTCCTCCAGCAGCCAAGGTAAACACCTTTGAGTGCCCATGGCATTGCTAGAAATGAACATATATTTTCCTTGCTCCTGTCTGACTATTTTCTTACCACTGCTTGCTCTGGCCCTTCGTTTCTTTCCTGTGTCAACTCAACATGATTCTGACCTCTTGACTTGTTTTGACTTTAAGTACCTACCATCTCCTCCACCCAACATAACACACTCCAGACTGCTCATCTCTTCCAAAAGCCAGCTCCACCTCGACCATGACCTCACCCTCCCCTCTTGCCTAACCTCAGCTCTTCCAGCCACATCTTCATTCCAGACACATGAGCCCTGTTGACAGCTGTCACTTGATGCTGGTGATCAGCTCTGGATGTGATGAACTCAGTATTGCCTGGAGAACACAAAAAGGATGTCCCCTCACCACTCTGTCCATTATCTCTGCAGACAGTACCATGAATTTGCTTCTTACCAAGTAGCATGAGGGATTCTTCATGCTTGATAAAAAGGTGTACAGGATGCACACTTGGAAGATTAAAAATGGCCCTTGGGAGGTCATCTCCAGGGCCCTGTCTCTTGGCAGCAGTGTCTGCACTAACAAGTTATTGACAGGGTAATGTGGGTCAACAGCCGTTATGGAATTAACTCTCTGACAGTAGACTATTTCAATACCATAAGCTTCCTGGTCTTTCCCATAGCTTTATCTAAACCTACAGAAATCAAATTGTTTGGCCACCTCTGGCTCTTTTTACCCCCAATGCTTATATTTAGTTCTGGTGACTAGAATTGATAACACATATTATATCCACTAGTGAGAACCCTTTTAGGAGAGACTATCTGGGAAATGCTGTCCAGTGGGACAGTATCAGGAGAGAGAAGAAGAGGTGGGCTGATGGTCCCAGGGGCTGCAACCTGCATATGGACATTTGTATTTTGCTAAGTTGTGAATCTGTGGCTTACATGAAATTTACACAAGTCCATGGAGTTTTGGTTTATATGCCATACAAATGGAGTCAGGGTAGGAAGTAAGAGACTATCTCTTTAGATTGGGGATGGAGAAGAGCAGTTTGAATTTGGCCTCTTAACAGTCCTGATTCTGGGACACATTAGGAGGGGAACTGGTCTGTACTGGGGACGTGATAGGGCCTGGGAATTTGCATGTGCCACTGCCTTTACTCTTCACAACAAGTGGCTACTATTTCCTACTTGAGACAATTCAGATTCAGAGCATCTAAGTAACCTGTTCCAGGTCACCCACACATCAGAACCAAGATTCAAACTTGGTCAACCACTGAAAAGTACTATGCCTTGAAGACCTTCATTTGATCTGAAGTTGCAGAAGCTTTCTATCTGAAAAACTGTCCCATACCTCTCACCTCCCTATCTTTCATTCTAAGGGATAGGCATCAGTTGTCTTCCTTGAGTAGCCAACACAGGACTACTGAGATCTATCAAACAAGCAGACTGACCACTATATTGCCATTATGTTAAGTGATTATCCAGGACCAGTGTCTTAAATGTACACATTACCTCATCCAAGTGAATCTCAGCAGTGTACCTATAATAATCACATGTGAATGCATTCTTCAAGTCTCTGAAGGTTGGGTAGAACATGTAATATTTTCTCTTGTCATTTTCCTATGTAAAAAGGGTGTTAGGTTCAGATGCCTCCTCTATGAAGCCGTCTTGACTTTTGCCATTGCAATTTGCCCATTTCCTCTGAGTGCTCCAGGGTCTTTTCTGGCCACATAGTCATGCCCTGCCATTGAGACTGCTTTGTTATACATCCAGATGCCTCCTGCAGACTGCACATGCCTAATGGGAAACAACTGAATTTTATTCATTTTTGTCCAAAGCCAATGTTCAATAAGTGATGACTGAATTCCCAAATGGGGAATAAACCATATTGCTAAAATAGATTCTTTGCCCAAGGCCTCATACTTATTATGAGTCCCAAGAATCTGATCTTTTTGATTCTTGAAAAGTCAAATAATCACAAATATGCCTTGCAAGGGGTTGATTGAGAAACTGGTGCTGGCAGAAGCATAGATGACCTGAGTCAGCACCTCTGCCCTGAGTGGTGAGTCCTAGCCGGCTCAGACCCAAAAGGGCATGGGTAGCTGGGAAGCTGAATTCTTCTCATTTCTCTCCACCACAAGAGGCCCAGTTTTGTTGGTTAAACTAGGCAGTGAGCATGTTTTCTCTTATCTCATGCCAAATCAGTGAGCCCATGCTTATTTTTCCTCAGAAGGGGTTTGTGCCACTGTAGTCTTCCCACCCTGTCTCCTTTGAACAGCTCCCAACAGTCCCAATGGCATTTTCCACTTTCTGGGGCCTGAGCCATGGCCTAGAAGAGCCTCCATATCCTTATTAAAGGCTTGTCTCAGCCTATGTATCCCAGCTATGGGGCTGGAGCACCACTGGGCTTCCAAGAAGGCTCACAAAGAGGTTGGTTATAACATAAACTCTCCCTTAGAACACATTCCTGTGTCCCAACTAGTTTTGGCTGAAGGGATGGGTGGCCCAGAGCAAGGAGGCAGATACATTTCCCAAGTCCAGCCTGTGTGATAGGCACCACCGGGACCTTGGTGGGAGACCTCACTTCATTCCCAAGGTGGCTCCCTCCAGCTCCTTAGCATTCTTGGCATTTGTACCCAAAAAAGCTATTATATCTGTTTTTTGTGTGATGTCTGTTTGAATGTATGAAACTATTCCTCCCTGGTTTGAAAACTCCTTTTTTGAGCCAGATTTGGGATTTTTTTTTTTTTGAGTGAAGACATTACTGCCATTCTTTAAGCAGAGCTGCTGAAAGATCTCGCTCATCCTGTGTGTACCGCCTCTGCGAGAAGAAAAACACATCAAAACATCATTCTTCTGCAGTTTTGGGATTTGGTCAGGAAAATGCTAGTTCTGCATCTAACTTGGGAATAAGCCTTTCAATATTTACTCATTTGACTTTATGTTATTAAGCACTTACCCCCACATTTGGTATTGTATAGAGGACCAATATGCTAGAAAGGAAAATGTTCTAACTCTTGGGGAGCTCCTAGACAAGTTGCACATGCAAAATATCCCTCCAAGAAAGAGCAGAAGAATATAATTTCCAAGCAGTGAAAGTATTCTACACATGTGAAATTCCTGAGATCCCAGGGTTAATGAACAGGATTCCTGTATAATACTTGCATGTGCACGTTATGTGAGATATTTATTTGTGTAGAAACATAGACACGCATATGGCTTCTTTTCATGGGGAGAAAAATAAATAGCTTACTGAGATTCTCACAGGATCCCCTAAATAAACTCCACTGAGTTAGAAGTAATTCCCCGCTTATATATTGGGACTCCACTCCTATATCTTCCTCTTTAGGCTAAAACATGCCAATGGGAACGTATTCATCTTGCCTGTCTTCTTACCTTTTACCCATCATCCTAGATTTTGAAAGGAGGGTTTTAGATTACATTTGCTCAATTCTTATTATGTGTTAAAGAATATATTTAGAATGGAAAGACAAACTCTTGCCATGGATAGGATTTGCTGACAAGTCTGTCTCTCCAAATAATTGCAGTATCATTGGTTAAACCCTCTCTTCCCTGGCTTTTCCAGGTTAAGGAAGTAGCATTCGACTCCCTGCACAATTGTAATGACGTTTGATAATAATGATACTGTCTTAACTGAGTCGTCTCCTTAGAAAAAAAATACAAGTTCCCAGAGGAGGGAAAGAGTTATGTCTTAAATTGTTTTAGCATCCCCCAAAGCTCTGGAGTTAAGAGAGCCAACATTCCATCTAATCCTAACTGAATATCATGATTAAAAAGGCCTAGTTTCCCAGCCTCCCCTGGGCCATCTCTGGTGACAAGGCATGTAGTAACTTTGGAGCCATCCTTCCTGACTGGGATATCCCAACCCATAGCCATAATGCCAATTGGTACCGTTTGAAGCATGCAACATGGCAGCCCACATGTGGCCATGAGCAGGTTCCTACTTACACCACCTTATTGTACCCTGACATGCTGTGCCTTCTGGAACCATTTAGAATAAGTTGGATCTCTTTTGTTAAAGGGATTCTTCCCAGTATTAGACACTTCAGCTGGGAGCTTAACATCATGGAGAACTGCAGGAGTAAATAAATTAGAGAATGAAGAAGCTTCTAACTGAACCTGGGGTATGTCAGAGAGACCATGGAGAATGATGACCCAGAGTGACCCAGAGCTTGTCAGGGAAGCTTACAGTTGCTCAGATGTCACTCTTAGTTCAATTCTTTTCACTTCTTATCTTTAGTGTCAGAGTCTGTTGTTTATTGCGTATTTAAAGTACAGGGCCCATAAAACCAAGATCTTAGATGTGATCCCTCCTCCAATGCATCTCTTATTGCCATTTCTTTCCCTAGCTAGGGACTGCATTAATTAATTACCAGAAATATTGCCCTTTTCTCTTTAATACACACACACACACACACACACACACACACACACACTACTCTCAAAAGTTTCTTTTTTGTTTGTTTGTTTTTATTTTTTTATTTTTTATTGTAATAATTTGTGCTTTGTATGTATACATCTTTGTTAGGTACAAATTGACAACGACATATGTGCACACATTTCTCATCTGACCCCTTCCTCAATTCCCACCCCGCTCCCTCACCCTCCCTCCCTCTCAAGTTCAGTTCAGTGAGTGACCTTGATATAATTGTGTAAGTACATCATGTGCCTTAGGATGCCCTCCCCCCAACCCCCCGTCCGTCCCCTTCGGTTAAATCCAAAAGTTTCTTTAAGAGAATATAGTTAATGTGAATAAAAGCATGAGAGTTAAAATTTGAAAGGAAACCTAGACATCATTTTGTCTCATCTTCTATATGATCCCTACAGCTCCTCTTTAATATATTTGACCTATATTTACTCAGCTGATGTTGGAAATAACTGCTCATACTGCTCTTGTGGTTATGATTTATTGACTGTGATGGTGTATGCACTATCTCATTTAATCATCACAACCACCCTACAAGATTGGTACAGCTAACATAAACATTTACATTTTACAAACACAAAAGCTATAACTGAGAAGGGTTTGGTAAGATTCCCAAGGTCATATGGCTCTTAAGATTGAAGTAAGTGAATTTTAACCCAGCCCTGCCTGACACCAAAGAGTTCAAATCTTAGTCAGTGTTCCCTCCTATACCACTATTTTACCCTCCTGAGTGACTGGGCTCACTGTCTTTCAATGATGCTGACTGTGAGGAAGTTGTTTTCCACTCAAATTTATTTAGTCTATATTCACTCCTCCATTCAATAAAATATACTGTGTGCTCTGTCTCAAATTCTGGACCATGTGATTCCATACACCATAGGTCTTCCAGATCATCTGCCTGGGGTCCTGCAACAACTCTGTTTCCTTAAGATATCTGGAGGTGCTGGGTGTGGTAGCACATGCCCATAATCCTAGTACTTGGGATGCTGAGACAGGAGGATCTCCGGTTGGAGGACAGCCTTAGCAACATAGTGAGAGACTCTTAGCAACCTAGTGAGACCCTGTTTAAAAAAAAAAATAAAGAGGGCAGGGGGTATATCTTAGAGGTAGAATGTCCCTGGATTCAGTCTCCAGTACCAAAAAAAAAGATAGTTGTAGGCAGCACAGATGATGCTGTGAAATTGTTCTTGTATCACAACATCCCCAGTTCCTTAGACACTTTTAATTTAACCTGGGTACAGTGCTGCATGCCTATAATCCTAGCTACTCTGGAGACAAGCAGTGGGATCCCAAGTTTGAAGAAAGCTTTGACAACTTAGCAAGACCCTTGTCTCAAAAAATAAACAAGAAACAGAAGCTCTCTCTTTAAGACAGTTTTTATGTGCTGAGCGTGGTGGCACACGCTTGTAATCCCAGTACTTGGGAGGCTGAGACTGGAGGATCCGGGTTCGTAGCCAGCCTCAGCTACTTAGTGAGGCCCTCCACAACGTAGTGAGACCTTGTTTCAAAATAAAGAACAAAAAATTGGACTGGGGGTGTAGCTCGGAGGTAGAATGCCCCTGGGTTCAATCCCTAGTACTGCAAAAAAAAAAAAAAAGACAGTTCTCATGTTTTCCTCACACTGGATCCTCTCTGCCACGCATGCTTCATCTTCTCACAGCCATGTTGGTGGCTAGTAGACCAACTGGGCAGAACCGTGCTTTCTCTAGGAGGAACTCTGATGACAGAGCCACCTGGCACAGTCATTTCCAAGTGATGTCCTCATTCCATGACACACAGTAGCAAACAAAAATGTTGTGGGGTGAGGATTTACTGTGTATCAGCTACCATCTGAAGTGCTTCACATGAATATGTTTATCTCGTCTCATACCAAACCTATGAAGTACATATGATTATTGTTCCAATTCACAAATGAAAAATCTGAAGTTCAGAGAGGTGGAGGAACTTGTCTTGTCATTCGGGTAATTGAACCCAGGAACTCTTGTTCCAGAGACTACACTCTATCTCTCACAATTGTTTGTTTGTTTGTGTATTTGTTTGTTTGTTTTTGAATTAGAATAGGAAAGGTAGTTGCAGGGACTATCAGCCAACCAAAACCAGTCTTCCCCCAGCACAGCTCCTTCTGAGAAGAAGACTTTTCTTCCAGAATCCACAGAGCAGGCTGTTCAGGCTTAAGACATATAGTTGGCAATCAGTGTTTGTGAGTTTTCCATCAATGGATTCAACCAACTTTAAATTAAAAATATTCAGGAAAAAAAATTTCGTCTATACTGAACATGTTCAGACCTTTTTTCTTGTCATTTCCCCCTAAACAATAAAGTAAAACAGATATTTGCATAGCATTCCCATTGTATCAGGTATAGTAAGTTATATAGAGGTGACTTAAACTGTATAGGAGGATATGTGTAGATTATATGCAAATACACTGTTTCATACAAGGAGCTTTAGAATCTGATGATTTTGATCCAATGGCCCATGAATACTGTACTTCCCATGTAAGCAACCTTTAGCCTGGCCTCTCTGTGCTTTATTTACACCTCTCCAAAGCCCCTCTCTGTACCCCACACCCAGTTTTCTTCTGCTTCTGAAGACACAGTACACCTTATTTGGAAGGATGTCTCCCTTTTCCTTCAAAAAGTATTCCATTAAGAAGAAAAAAAATGCAAAGTTATTACTCTTTCAGCAGCCCAAAGGGAGCTGGGTATACTTATGAACTGAGTCATTGAGCTCTTGAAAACATGTGTTCCTTAAAGCAGCAGATATTTTTAAAAGTTATACTACACCCATTTTTTAGTGACTTCCACAAGTTCTTTTTATAAACTATTAGTTAACATTTACTATTTATGCCATTCTGAATAGGAAAATGTTTTTGGACCTCCTATTAAATCTGGGCAGAATTTTCTCCCCAAAGAGAGAAACTATGCAAATTTAACAGCTTCTTTATTCTTACTTAAAGATGATTATTTTTTCCTGAACATGTATAATTTATGTTTGTACATTAATTCTGTAATTAATGGTTATAAAATACATCAAATATGTAAAGTGTTGCATAACTGTTTAGTTAAAATAAAATAAAAAAGTGATGATAATTAATTGTACACCCCAAAGGCTAGACAAGATGATAGTTCACAGTGACTATCAATTAATATTCCTATTGGTAATAATAAGCTCAGCTTTTTATGTAAAATAGAACTTGTTAAAATTTTCTGTTTAAACATCAAGTCAAAAGAAAAGAAAGTTCCTCAAAAATATTTTCATCATGTAAAATCTCTGTGGGGAAACAGCTTTCAAATTTCTCATTTTAGATCTTTGGTTGGATTCAGTTTCGTTATAAAATTTTTGACTCAGAATTATACTATCATAATAATACCATTTAAAAATTCCTATTCCTCCCCAAGGAATCCTGAAAATACAGCAAAATTCAAGGAAAGTGATTGTAGTTATAAATGTAGGTTCATTAGTGTTTTAAATGGCTAATATGCAACAGTGCTCCCATTATGAGGAAGAAACTGACCTATGCAATTTGCAAGGGTTTTTTTGTTTGCCTGGTAAATGTGCTAAGTGCCCACTGTGTGCTGCACACTGTGCTAGGTGCCAGAAGTTCAAGGATTAAATGCTGCCTCCATTCCAACCCTCCATAGCAGTCACAATCTAGGGAAGGGTGCAGACATAAATCCAGAACTGCAAACAGATGAGGACCTCAAAGCCCCAGTACTCTAATCTGAACTCTGGTTCCATAGATGAGGTAATATCCTTATCAGATGATAAATGGCTGATTATTGTCACTTAA
Organism: Graphiurus murinus; assembly: GCA_004027655.1. Lineage (NCBI taxonomy): Eukaryota > Metazoa > Chordata > Mammalia > Rodentia > Gliridae > Graphiurus > Graphiurus murinus. The sequence continues at coordinate 9,430 of PVLC010002640.1, read as the reverse complement.
CTTTTCCTACTTTGTTTTTTGAGTTCATTTTTTTGAGATTCCTTGCTTTTTAAAATGATATCTTTCTAAACAATCCACCCATTCTGACTTCATTAACCAAAAAGATGATGAATCAATATCATTTTACTTACTTGACTTAGCAGGCCAATTCACTGAAAACAGACTACTTAATCTGTGTTTTGGGAGAGTTGGTCATTCACAAAGTATCCTTACAAATTCATTGAATTGTCTCAAACTTCCTTTGTCAGTTGCAGGGACTAGCCATGACTGGCAGGTCACTGGCCCCACCCACCTTTTCCTTGGCTGGCTGGGGTGGAGTGGTGTGGGTACAATTTGGGGGAATAGAGGGAAGCAGGCAATTTCTGCTCTGCAGAAGTTCGGGTTTCTTAAGACCCAGTTTCTGTTGCCTATTTTGTAGGCTCAATTGTTTCTCCCTACTTATGTCCTCTCCAGAAGCAGTAGGCCATTAAAGGAGACAAATAATCTTATTTTGAAAAGTGAAATATAACTTCCTGTCACTATGCTAATGAAGCAATAAAGTTAGAATTCATAAAGTATTGTATTTAATGAAAATACTGCCAAGAAAGGATTTAAGTGTGGTTCATTCTAGAATACCCACCCACACAGAGCTCTTCTTTCTGTATCTACTTTGGCAGCAGATCTTACACTTTCAGTTACAATTCTTTTAACCCTATGTTAGAAGAATTTCTGATTTCAATAAGTTAGCATCTTTTATACTCAGAAGACCTCCTGGACCCACTGCCAGGCTGGTGTCATCTCGCCACCTGGAAATATAGTGACACCCTGTTGTCAGCCAGCTTCACCTTCTTGGCCCAAAATTTTTGATATGAGGTCCAAGAATAAACTTCAAAAGCTTAATCGACTACGGAGACATAAATACATTTTTTAATATTATGCACTTGTCTTGGGGGGTTACATTTTTTCCTTACTTGACTCTCAAAATGGCTTACTGATTAATAAAAATGTTTAAAAACATTGCTCTTTCTATGATCCTTTGGTATGATCCATTAATGATTAAATCACTTTTCCTTTTCATACTTCTATCATGATTTTGCAGTTCTTGCCACTAAAGAAGTAGAGTCTATGTGCTGACTCCTTGAATTTGGGGTTCAGCCTGTGATTTTGAGCAACTGAATGAGAAGGTTTAGTGTATCAGTCCCAAGTATGGACCTCAAGAGACATGTGTTTCTGCTGCTTTTTTTTTTTTTTTTGCAGTACTGGGGATAGAACCCATGGGTATTCTAACTCCAAGCGATACCCCCAGCCTGTTTTTATTCTTTATTTTGAAACAGGGTCTCATTAAGTTGCAGAGAGCCTCACTAAGTAGCTGAGGGTAGGCACAAACCTGCAATCCTCCTGTCTCAGCCTCCCAAGTGCTAGGATTACAAGCATCACCATGCCCGGCTTCTGCTTAATTTTTATCTTTTAGCATTTTCTGTTCCCCTAGAAGAAATGTGTCTGGGCTAACTTGTTGACCCCAAGAAGAGGATGAAGGCATCCCCAGCTTCAGAGCAGAGTTGAACCCAGCTCAGAGCAGAGTTCTCACACAACCTTGAGACACATTAGCTTGCTCAATTGAAATGAACCAGACAGAGGCTCAATCAGGAACATTCCAATGACCCACACACATGTGAGCTGTGATAATGAATTATTATTTTAAACCACTGAATTTGTCTTAAAATTTTGGATAATTTGTTACACAACAGTTGTTAACTGATCCAACTCCAATACTTACGGAGAGATTTCTGGTTTGCTCTAAAATGTCCAGAAATTCCTTAAGATCTGATACTCATGCCAATGTTGGTATGTCCTCAAGTTCAATCATTATTGATCTTCCTCTATGTCTGTGTCTGTGCAGAAATATTGAGGATGGGGTAAAAAATTTGTCTTCCAAATTGTTCTATCAGTGTCCTGGTGTGAGCTCTCCTGACATACTTTACCACATGTCCAGTGACTCCTTTTCATACATTACTGTAGACAGAACTCATGTGAAAGAAAGCCTTCTATTAATTCAGGTTAGTAACAGGAGACGACATTTCGGAATAAAAGTGAGACCATAATGCAATGTAAATGCTAATGAGTTATTGGGTCCACAAAGAGACTAGGTCTCTGGCTACCAAAGGAAGAGTAAATGCTTTGATATCTATCTATTCTGTGTTTTAATTCTTTGTAATATTCTTATTTATTTATTTATTTATTTATTTATTTATTTATTTATTTATTGTGGCACTAGGGATTGAAGCAAGGGGCATTCTGTCTCCAAGCTACACCCCCAGCCCTATTTTTATTCTTTATTTTGAAACAGGGTCTCGCTAAGTTGCAAAGGGCCTCACTAAGTTCCTGAGGCTGGCTGGGAACCTGGATCCTCTGGTCTCAGCCTCCCAACTACTGAGATTCCAAGAGTGCTCCACCACGCCCGGTTCTTTGTAGTATTTTTCACTGTATTAAAAGTAAATTCTCTCTGGTCAGATTGGTTCTTTGGATACAATCCATATAATTCCTTTAACTACAGCTTCAATGTTTCCTCCCTTTCTGCTGCAGAAATACTTGTGGGAGAAAGCTCAGGTCAATTTCCCAATGTCCACTGACTTTATGATATAAACCATAGTCTACAATCCAAACTAAACAAATATTTCATTTTATCCAAACCACCCAGTTACCCCTCCTCCCTGTTGGCTGCCCCAACTCCCAGGACCCTCTTACATCGTCACTGTATGAAGTTAAGTAATTCCCATCTTCTTTATGGCTTCAGTTTCCAGTTTTGCAAAACTAGGTAACTGGATCACTAAATGCCCTTTCTGACTTGCAGTCATAAAATTCTCTGATAAGTCTTATCTCCCATCCAGATTCATATAAACATCAAGTTTTAACTTTGGAAGGAAACTTCAAAACCATCCAGCCCCAACACTTTAACTTATGAAAGAGAAAATAGAGACCTAGACAGATAAAGTAATTTGCCTGGGCCCACCCAGCAAGTTAATAGCAGAGCTCAGATGAGAGCCTGGACCTCTTTCTTTTCAACCATGCCTCTCATTCAACTTCCTTGAGAACAGGGAATTATTTCAGATTGATCTTTTTTTGTTGTTTTTGTTTTTTTCTTCAGCCACACAGTCCCAGAATTGTAACCAACACTCAATAAATCTCCGTAAATATTTGTTGACTTGAATTGGGAATGAGTAAGCATTGGTTATGTGGCCAAGAACCAAATTTCAAAGGCTGTTCAGCCAAGAAAGATGGCTGCCACATTCTCTGGAGGTCTTCTTCCTGCATGTGTGTGTGTGTGTGTGGGGGGGGGGATTATGCTCTGGCATAACTAGTTTCTTAAGTTACATTTTTGATCAAAGAACCAAAGCGATTTCTTATCCAGCACTAGGTTGACATCACTGGATCTTCAAACATCAGCACAGCTTGCCACAAAGACATAGTGGGTGGTTTACACATAATTTTTCACTCCCGTTTTAGTCTTGGAGAGAAGAGATGAGCTGTGGGCAAGGAAATAACGAATTACTTTAGATACACAGCCACTAAGAAGAGTGTTTTGTTTCAAGGGGAGCTAAAGTGTCTTTGAACAGAAGATAATGTATGCCCCTTGGGAAAGTAAAGCAAGGGAGTAAACCATTGAGGAGAGTCAGGTTTGTGATCGTTATTTCTCATAGTCCCAAATACTCTCCTGTCCCATTTTTGGAGAGGTGAAATGTTGAATACAGTCCCCTCCTGTGTGGCATTGCTGTTGAAATGGAAAGACAGAGAATCACACATCATCCTGGCCTGTACTCTTGGGAAACTGCATTAATAAAACTCAGCTTACTCCCTAATCAGACTCTTAAATTACCCAAAAGTCATCAGTTCTGCATCGTAATAAAAGTACCACAGAATCAATGTCCTGTCCACAAACATGTTTGAGAAATTCTCATCTGAAGAATTTTTTAAAGTCATTTTCCTTTTAAAAATTATGAGAGAAATGTTATTTGATACAGAAAGAGAATATGGGCATATATAAGTTATGAAGCTTAATGGTAAAATAAATATTCATGAACTCCAGTCAATATAAAAATGAGATCATTGGCAGTAATCTCTGGACCTACTCATCAAGTCCTCCCTACTGTCCTCTACTGTCCCCTCATATGTATATATGCATGTATGTATGTATGTGCATATATATACATATGTTAAAACATTATTTAATTTTGTTTTTATGTTATTTTATAGAAAATGAAGCTTACATAGTCTTCAAAGATTTGATTTTTCACTCATCATTATGTCTAACACTTACCCATGTTATTGTGCATAACTATAGTTAATATTCCATGATGTGAATGTCCTTACTATTTATTTACCTTTATTTCTGTAGATGGAAATATAGTTTTTTCCCACGTTTAGTTATTGTGAATAATGTGGGAATGAATAGTCTTCTAAATGATTCCTAAGACAAATATATAAGAGATTGTCTAACTTGTACATCTTAGAGTATACATTTTGGGTCCTAAGTAATGTAAGAGCACACTGTTTTCCAAAGTGGTAATAAAATGCATTCTTTACCTGCAGTCTGTAACAATCATATTGCATTTAGACAAGAAGTCTCTGCCCAAGCCCACACCTCAAGGGGTTGTACATTCCAACTACCTTCCTGAAAGTTTCTAAGTAAGTCCTCTTACAGTGCCCAAGCCTGTCTAGGATCAGGAGTGCTGTCTGGGCAAAGCAACCTATGCCTTATCTCTCATCTTTGGGTGCTCTTTGATCCTCTAATCTCCTTCCACCCCCACCACCTTACACAGCCACAGCATTTACTAAATTCCCTGAGGAGTTCCTACTATACTCCCAAATATGGGGTTGTCCTAGGGCTCCCAGGGTGAGGGCCCTATACCAGGGTCACTTGGATATCACATTGCTTCTGCCTGCCAAGGAGAATTTCTTTAGAACGATTTCATGATACTGGGCTGCCATTATAGTGCTGACAAGCTGATTTGGGGTGACCTTAAATGTTTTTATGGACAGAGTCTTTGAAAAATATATTTGCTAAGAAGCCCACATACCTTAGGGGAGGTGATTTGTAAGTGTTCCCAATATTCCACAATCTCATCACCACTTAGTGCTGTCAAAATTAATTTTTGGAACTCAGTGGATATGAAATCATATCTTATTGCAGTGGTAATTTGCCCATCTCTGATAAATAATTAATGTGATAATTTCTCCATATTTTTATTTGTCATAATAACATTTCTGTGAAATGCCTTTTTAAGTGCTTTGACTTTTTAAATTTTGTTAAAATATACATAACATTTTTTTTTTTCATTTTAAAGTTCAGTAGAGTTGAGTATATTCACATTGTTGGGCAATCAGCCTCCAGAACTTTTTCATCTTCCAAAACTGAAACTCAGTACTCAGGAAACAACAACTCGTCATTTCTCCTTTCCTCAGATCCTGACAAATTCCATTCTCCTTTGTCTCTGTGAATTTCACTACTCTAGGTAATTCATATAAGTGGAATCAGACAGCATTTGTCTTTTTTGTGGCTGGATTATTTCACTTAGCAAAATATTCTCGAGTTTCATATATATTGTACCATGTGACAGAATTGCTTTCCTTTTTAAGACTAGATAATATACCAGTGTATATATGTACCACATTTTATTTATCCATTTATTCATCAATGGATACTTGGATTGCTTCCACTTTTGACTATTGTGAACAATGCTGCTATAAACATGGGTACTCAAATATCTTTTTAAGACCTTACTTGACATTCTTTTGGATATACACCTAGAAATGGAATTACTGCCTCATATAGTAATTCTACTTTAAATATTTTGAGGAACCAGCATACTGTTTTCCATAGTAGCAATGTTATTTTATATTCCCTAGGGGTGTATCTCAGAAGTAGAATCTCTCTTGTTCAAATCAATCTTTCTCTCTGTTTCTCTCTCTTTCACACACACACACACACACACACACACACACACACACACACACACAAAGTAAAAGTTAAATAGTAGCAATGGATGCAAGATCATATCTTATTGTAGTTTTGGTTTCACTAATGATTAGTAACATTGAGCATTTTTCATATGCTTGTTCACCATTTGTAAATGTTATTTAGAGAATATCTATTGGAGTCCTTCACCCATTTTTAAATCAAGTGAATTTTTGTTGTTGTCATTGTTGTTGAGTTGCAAGATGTTACAGTCTGAAAGTATAATGTCCCTTGGGCCTCATGTTCTGGAAGAAGCAATGTTGGAAGGGGGGGCCCTGGAGGTGTGGTCTTGGGATATCCCTAGCCCTCTTCCCGCTGTTTCCCACCATCATGCCCCAAGGACCTATAACCCAGCTCCTGCTCTGCAGCTGGTATAAATTGTGTGTGTGTGTGTGTGTGTGTGTGTGTGTGTGTGTGTGTGTGTATATGAAGTCATATATATATATGAAGTCATATATATATATATATATATATATATATATATATATATATATGACTGAAATCTCCAGACACATAAGCAAATAAACCTTTCTTTCTCTAAGTGTTTTGTGTCAGGTGTGTGAATCACAGTGGTGAGAATGTGACAGAAATACAGGAGATGTTTATAAATTCTGAATACTAATCCCTTATCAGATAAAGTATTTGCAAATCCCCATTCTGTAGTTTTCTTTTCATTCTATTGATTCTGTTCTTTGATATACAGAAGTTCTCGATTTTTATATAATCAAGTTTATCTTTACTTTTGCTGCATATTGTTTTGGTGTCATAGCCAAGAATCATTATCAAAGGATTTTTCTCTTGTTTTTATTCTAAGTGTTGTATAGTTTCAGGTCTTATACTTGTCTTTCTATCCATTTTTAATTAATTTTTCTGTATGGCATAAAGATCCAAATACATTTCTTTATGTTCAGATATTCAGTTTCCCCCACATTTGTTGAATGCATTGTTCTTTTCTTATTTAATGGTATCAGCACCATATAGAAAATCATTTCACCATGAAGGTAAAGATTTATTTCTCTAGTCTATTTCATTAGTCTGCATGTTTGTCTTTATGCCAGTACCATACTGGGTTTCTTTTGTTGTTGTTGCTGTTGCTGTTACTGTTTGTTTGTTCATTTTTGTTTTGTTTTGTTTGTGTGGTACTCGGGATTGAACTCAGGGGCATTCTACCTCCAATCTCCCCAGGGCTTTTTAATATCTCGTTTTTGAAATAGGGCCTTACTAGATTACTGAGAATCTTACTAGGTTTCAGACGCTAGTCCGTCATGCCTGGCTACCACACTGTTTTGATTACTGTAGCTTTGTAATAAGTTTTGAAATTAAGAACTGTGCAGCTTCTAGCTTTGTCTTCCATTTTGAAGATTGCTTTGGCTACTCAGGCTCTCTTGAGATTTCATATGAATTTTAGAATTTTTTTTTTATTTCTTCAAAAATATCGGGATTTTTATAGGGACTGCATTAAATCTATAAATCACTTTTTCAATGTAGTCCTCTGTATCATCTGTGTCTGTATTATTTCTTCTTTCCTATCTTTATCCTTTTTCTTTCTTGTCTTTTTCTTACTTTGCCCTTTTCTTATCAGCTAGAATTTCCATTATGATGTTTAATGAAAATGGTGATATTAAGATATTTTTCACCTGTGATTTTCTAGATAATAATTATGACCTCAATATTAAGCAAAATACTGGCTATAGTTTTTTATTAAATACTTTTGTAGCCAGGCATGGTGGTGCATGCTTGCAATCCCAGTATTTAGGAAGCAGAGACAGGAGGATCACAAGTTTTCAGCCAGCCTCAGCAACTTGTAGGCCCTCCGCAACTTAGTGAGACTCGGTTTCAAAATAAAAAAGAATAAAAAATAGGGCTGGGGGTGTAGCTCGGAGGTAGAATGCCCCTGAGTTCAATCCTCAGTACCGCAAAAAAAAAAAAAAAATGTACTATGGAATTTTTAACATACACCAAAGTAGACAAAATATTATAAACTGTTGCCATAAACCTATTACCAATTTCAACAATTATCACAATTTACAAATTTTTAAATACTTATAACAACATTTTGGCTTTAAATTTTTCTAGGTCTTTATGTTTTGTGTGTATCTTATATTTATTTATTTCAAGTAGCATATAGCTTAACTTTGCTATCTTTAAATGTCAATTTATTCTTTTCTGTTTTTTTGGTGTTGAGTTTACCCCATTAATACTTATTGAGATGATTGGTATATTTGAAATTACTTCAACTTCTTAATTTGTGCTTTCAATTTTCTTATATTTTCTATGATATTTAAGTGACTTTTCATATGTTTAGTTATTTATTCTTTCATCCTAAATTCATTTTTCCATATAATTTTCTTATAATTATTATTATAACTCTTCAAATTTGATTTAACTTTAAAATTAATACCTTACCCCTCTTTCCAAATAATATATAAAATATAAAACATTTTTAGCTTAGACATTTTTACCATAAGAAATCATGCCTCTTACCGTTTACATACTATCGTTTCCCATCATTTTGTTTCTGTGCTACTTTTTAAGACCCTCAAAGTTTTCCATTAATATTGTTACTATAATGAGTATTTTATAGAGATGCTGTTTGTTTAGGATTATGCACATATTTACTAATTTATGTGCAAATGTGTCTACATATTTATCGGGGTCCCTGGGTTTCGGGGTCCCGGGTTTCGGCACCACTTATCATCCCCCGCGCCGGACCCTTGCCCGCAAGGGCCCGAAGAGATGACAAACACACAGGAATGGTGCAAGCTTCTTTATTCTTCTCTCTCTCTCTCTCTCTCTCTCACTCCCTCCCTATTCTCTTACTCCTTCTCCTCACGGGAGAGACTCCTCATCTTTTCCTTCAGGTATGGGAGGAACCGTAAAGGGGAAAACCAGTGAGTCTATCAGGGAGTATTCACTCAGGCAACTTCAGTAACACTCCCTCCTATTGGGCACGCTCTGACGTGCTGGCGCATGCACTCTGACGTGGCACAGCCCTAGGATGTTACCACGTGTAGCTGCTCCTGGCACTCTGCCAGGCGCCATCTTGAGGCGAGTTCTCTCCGGGCCTGCCGGACTAAGACCCCAACACATATTTATTTGTCAAAGAACTTTTAGATGTTCTTTGAGTGAATATTTGTTGATAGAAATTGTTTGGAAATCCTCCCCCCTCTTTCATTCTTAATCTGGAAAGATGATTTTGCTAGGCACACAACTCAGCATTATGTATATATTAACCATCATCTTTTGGCTTCAATTATTGCTATTGCTTTCATCTCGTGATTTTTAAGTGTTTGTTTTTTCCTTCAGCATACTACACTTTTTATTACATTATTTTTTAGTATTGTATGAATTTCCTGCCATTAAATAGCATAGATATTTCTGTATCTGTGAATTTATTATTTGAATGAGGTTTGCAAAATTCTTAGCCAATATATTTCC
>PVLC010002639.1:68406-111050 GCA_004027655.1 Graphiurus murinus | reverse complement strand
ATGCTTTGTCTATACCATATATAGTAGAAAAATAAATTCTTTAGCAACCTAGAAACAGTTTATAAAACTCTTAAAGTTTAATTTTCTTTGCCAGACATGCCAATGTTAAACTGACAGCTATAAATTAAAGCTATATAGACAATAGGTATAAGTAATATAGAACAAGTTAAGAATACTACATTTACCGGATTTTTTTTTTAAAAATTACTGTACTTTCTTAATTCCTGTGTGCTTTGCAATAGGAATAATAGGGACTTTTGTTTTCTTAGAAAAGATAATAACATGTAAGAGTACAACACAAATAAGATAATTTATAATATACATGTACTTCAACAGCAGCCTGGTTCATGTCAACATCTTGGTTCTGAAGTTAAAATTGGAAGTATAATACCTAGGACATAAGAGTTGGGAAAGAATATTTATTTTGGGAAATGGAGCAAATCAAACTCTTAGGAGCCTTGAATCTCAAAATCATCTATTTACTATAATACACACAGGTAACCTTAAAATTGTAGTATGAATATTATTAACATTGACCAAAGAATTTCTCCTTTGCTACACAAAATATGATCTAGCAATGGAATACAAACCATTAGAGAAATCATATTATGTCGTAAGTTGGATAGCTGTTACTAGCAGCAGAATCTAATCCCTATTAAAATGTTATGTTTGAATTTTCTTTTGATTTTATTGTTTTTCCTTGACTAGAATGCCTTTATCTACCACTACCCTGCCTGCACCCTAACCTCTATACTTAGGCAGAAAATGTTCTCAGGAAAACATCATTTGAGCTCCTGGATCTCCTAGTGTGCCCTCTAGAATTTTCAAGTGTGAAAACTGCAAATTTCCTTTTTTTTGTACCAATTTCGATTTGCTAGAGAAAGAGTTCTCACTGAACAGTATGCATATATTTATTTGTGCATGCATGCATTTATTATTTATGTTATGAATATGTTATATGTCGATAAATATGTTGTAAACCTGGATCAAATATAGATTGCCATGTAAATATGCAATATAGAGATCTACCCCTAGTCTTCCCATTTTGCAATTGAAAAGTCTGAGCTTCGAAGGAGCTAAACGATTTGCCTCAAGTCTTAGTAAAACTCACGACTCCTTAAGTTCCAGTCAACTGCAAATTGCATCTATTTTCTCAATGTCATCTTACCCATTTATACATCTACATTTGCCATAGTCTCTCTCATACAAGTTATATTTTCACTCTTAATAGTAATACTAGTATTGTTATCCTTGAGAGGAAAAAAATATTTATATGAAGACAAAAATTGTGAATAATCTTTTCCCCCTTATTCTTTAAAGTTTTATTGAACAGTAGAAAAGTAGAAGGATGAAACATGCCATGAAGTTCAGTTTCTTCCCAGTGCAGAACCGATTCCTTGAAATCCTTCCTAATACGCTATCCAGTCTGGGTTTAAAAGCCCCAAATGCTGAGGCTTTTATCAATTCGGTTGAAAGATTATATCTCTCATAGTAGAGTGGAGAATACCAAATAGGTCCCGAAATCTAAAGCTCATGTATTGCTGTCATTTGTGAGATTTTGCTGCCCTAACATAGTTTTTCTCCTTTTTTGTTCAATTCCTTCACTCACTGCTGGTTCTTGCTTTTGTCTTTGAACATTCTATTAGTTGCATATCTGTATGTGTTTCATGCACTGTCTCTTAGTAAACTCATTTGACTTATGCTGAATTCTGAAACCTTCCCAAGTAACTGAGAAATAGTTGATATAATCATTTCACATTTTGGAGGTAGAAACAGCACTTGGCTTTCTTTATATAAGTATAAATCTGCCACAGAGGGAATAATCCAACCAATTATCATAGCCATTTATCTAATGTACTTAATACTCTTAAAATGTGCTTTAAGTAGACCTAAAATACTTTATGTTCTTAATGTTTTGATTGAATAAAATAATTTTTATATTCTTTTTGGCAAGGTAAAAAATTAAGTTAACAATCATTTATTATATGCCTCCCATAGCTCCCATTCCACTTCAAATAAAATCCCAAATCCCTGCTTTTCCAACTTCACATCTTTCTCCCTGCTTTTTAGCCTAACTGCTCTGACTATCCTAAGCTTAAATATATGACTAGTTTCTTCTTCTATGCTCAGCCTCTCAACTACTTCCTGCTCCAAGTTCATTTTAATCTCTCTCTTTTTTTTTCTACTATCTTCATTTCTCACTTATTTCTATTTGTTATGATGAACATTATTTTCTTTTTCCTCCCCAGATTTTAAGTTACTTGGTATGGGAGCATGGATCACACAATGGTTTCAATACGTGCTTTTAAAAAATTAACACTACTCTATTCCTTGACTATTAAACATTGTTTACCTCATAGCATGCACTTTAGTGTTTGGAAAATTAATACATATATAAGTCAATGCATGTGCTTAGAATAACGAAAATAAATGTCTTGAAAAAAATCCATGTCATAAGTAATGGACTTCTATTACAACAGTTGGTTATTATATGGATTCAAAGAATAATAGAATATTGCTGAAAAGAAACTAGGACACTAGATAGATCAATACCTTATTTTCTAGATGAGGAATTTGATATCCAGAGAGAATAAATAACTTGTCAAAGGTTGTATAGCTAATGGCAGATGTAACACTAGTGTTCTGATCTTTCATCTGAGTGCTCTCCATGCATACGTATGACCCATCATACTTGTTTTTGAATCCCTCAATGCTTATTACTGCATTCTACATGCATTAAAAGAACTATTATGGAAAAAATACAAGCACTGGTTGCCCACTGTGCCTCCATCTCCCTATTTTCTTTCTTATGCTTTATACTCATAAAAAAAATATATGACAATACAGATCTCCTTTCCCTTTATTTTTATTAAGAGCTATTGGTTGATAATATGTAATTCTGTTCTCACAATAGGGACCTGGTTTTATTTTTGAAATTGACATTGGTGTTGAAAGAGCTCTGGCTTATTAAATGCCACCCCTAGATCTCTTTCTCCAGGTCTTCCACTTTTACTTCCCTCAGCCCTGCCACAGCTCCGTTCATCAAACCGAGGCAGGAAATGAACCAAAAAGAGGTCCAGCAAAGCTCTGCACTCCCTGAATTAAATGTAGCATTGCAGGGACAGCAGGTAAAAGAAGTTGGAAAACTGCAGGCTGCATAATGTCCGGAAGCTGCTTAGAAGGGACATGTAACATTTAGTGTTGTAGACAACTTACGACACCATTTAGTGTTTAAAACCACTTTGAGCCTGCGAGAGTAACTTGTAAAAATAAATAAAGTGATTAGATTTTTTTCAGTGAGGTGAAGAAAGGAGAGGGCTAAGGGTGAATTGGAGAGGAGAGTGTGTTAAGGATTGTATTCTTAAGGACACAGTAACCTATCCCATTTGTTAATTTAAAAATCACATAAAACTGTATAAAATATGAAAATATATAGAGATATCTAATGGCTTTTAAGGTAACTTTTAATAAAGTTCATTCTAGCTTTATTTGATCACCAGTTAGGGAAACCACTCTTACTGAACCACCAGGATGTGGACTCATAAAGTAAAACAGAAAGCTTCTTGGTGGAAGTAGCAATATTGCAAGGCTTGACGAGAATGAAGAGAGTCTAAATTAAGCAATAACAATTGGGAAGCAGGACATTTCCTGGGGATTAATGACAGGCTGGGTGGAGTTGATGGACCATGGCTGTTGTGTGGGCCATTAACCTCAGTTGATCATTAATTCCCAAGAAATACCTGATGGTGAGGTCATTACTATAATTATCACCTTCAAGGGGGAGAAGGATAGGAGACTTAGGAGTGATGAAGTTAAAAGAATGGTGATTATTTCATATAAAGTGTGTGCTTCATAGACCAACGAACTATGAGATTTACTGAGTCATTTCTCAGTTTGTAAATGGGACGAAGCAGAAATTGCTACCTTTTTTTTTTTTTTTCAGAGAGGACTGAGTAGAGGAGTGAGACAGGAGGCATGTTAGAAATGCACATGGTGAAGCTGTGACTTTTTCTTCAAATACCTCCTGAACAATGCATGGTGGCATGGTGAGCGTATTTCTAGTGATGCAAGATTTCCAACAATGGCAAAGTTAAGTAAGGTCTGGGCTTAATATACATACTGCCTTATTTATATCGGTCTTATTTGTCTCCACGTAAATCAATGAAGGAACTAAAGAGAGATGAGAGGCAGAGGAAGGAGGGGAAGGGGTTGGCTTCACAGGAAGTGAATGTGATCCTGGGTACTCACATTCTTTAGGATTCAGTTTCTTTATCTTCGAGGACTAAGGGGTAGGTGCCAATATCTCTAAAGACCAGTTCTGCTCTGAAGGTCATCTGACACACATTTAAGGAATCAAAGGTCTTCCTGGAATAAAGTTTATTGAGCTTTGAAATAGTGAAGTAAATCACATGGAAAGGAAACCAAGAGCTTCTCCTATTAGATTAAAGCAGCTTTATGTAGGCAGGAGGGAAGCATCCTAATTCAAATTATTGATGGTATTTATTTATTTTTCAGATTGACTCATTCTAGGTTCCAGGCTGCTAACAAAACAAAAATTATTTAAATGGCAATTCCCTACTGTTTTAATTGAAAATTGACTTTTAAAAAAGAATCCTACAGGCAGCTGATTCCTTGCTCTCCTATTGTGAGATCCAGTGGTATCAGAGGGTGGTTTGGCTGCTGGTAATATTTCAAAGCCAAAGACTTCTATGCATAAATGGAATTTGAATTGGGAGATTAAAGCTCAGACATAGGGGGTGAAATAAGACTGCAGGGTTTGCCACCTTGACTCACCTTCTTGACCTTAAAATTCTTCTTCTCATTTCCACTTTCTCATACACTAGAACTTCCTGACATTCCCATTTATTCAATTATCAATTCTTTCACTGTCTGTTAAGTCCTTCTATGTGCCAGTAACTATACTATGTGTTGGGAAACTGAAGGTAAATAAGACATAGCTCCAGACCTTTAAGGAATCACAACTTCATAAATACTGACATAATTAAAAGAAAAGAAGAAAGATGAAGAGTAACTGTTATAAAAATAAATAGATTCACAAAAAAGGAAGTGATCCATCCTTCCCCAGAGATGCCATGGCAGTCTGGCCAGGTATCACAGAAAATCCTTGACTGAATCTGAACTGAATCTGAAAGGGTGAATGGGGATTGTATTGTGACTCAGATAGGAGAGGGCTTTCTCCACAAAATTGTAGAAGAATCGAACACAGAGAGAAGTGTCAAGTAATTCAGTGTGACTTGAAGAAAGGGAAGGTGACCTGAAATCAAACTAAATGGGATAGAAAGTTGAGGTTACAAAAGACTTTTTGCATATAATGAAAATGAGTTTGCATTTTATCCTTTGAGGTAGGATAGAGTGCTTAAAATGTTACATGCTTAGTATAGAGTCAGGTAGGCATTATTAACAATTATGCTAGGTTGACTATAACATATGGTCATCTGCTCAGTATTGAAATTTCCCTTTGCCTATACCTATCCTGGCTGGTTAGCCCTTCCCTGCAGTCCTCAGTGCCTAGACAGCCACTCTTGAGCTTGTCTTGACTTTTCACACTGTGCACATCTGTCACAAATATCTTCCATTTGGATTGGTTGTGTCCCTTTGTTTCACTTGTCAATTTTATTTAGTAAATTTTCTTGAACATTTACTATGTGTTCTAAATGCTGGGTGGTATCACAGACCTTAACTTTAAGGAAACTATAATCCCATGTTCTCATTTTGGAATAACTTCTTGTTCTTCTTTTATGTTGAACTAAACACAGAATGTCTCATTCAACCAGAAACTGATATGTCATTTACTTTACATTTAGAGAGTTAGTTAGAAAGTGGGAAAACCAGGCATTATTTGAAATAATCATGTATTTTCAGTTGCAAATGTAAAAGAACAATATCAAAGTTGAAATAAACTAGTAAATATTGTCTTACATTAAAATTGTCTTAAGTTTAAAACTTAACTATCTGGGAGATAGATATATAGCTACTTCTAATGCATTTTTAAACTTACTGTTAGAATAGAGTTCCTCTAACCAAGTTATTCCCCAAAACAATGGACTCATTTTGGTGTTTCTAAGTATAATATATAATATGTTGCCTTTAATATTAATTTTAAAGTTTGAAAAAGAAGCCTGGTGAGTTACTAAAATACTGATTGGAAGCCAAAAAGTATTGTATATCATACTTCCTTTGAAAAAAGTCTTGGACATTTTTATGCTTGCTTCTTCATCACCAAAACAACAATGTTGAACTTTATAACCATTAAAATTTCTTCTGGCCCTTAGGTATTATTCAGTTGCAGCCTAATATCCACAGCAAAGAATAGGGATCAATGAATGCATTTATTCTCTTACTGACTATGTACTGTTAACCTTCACTGAAGGTAATTTCTTCTGCATGCTTCATGGCCCAGGTTCTGCCATGTTATAAATAATTTTTTTTCAATGAATGGATGGATATGTCAGAACTGAGGAATCATTTCAATTATACTGTAAAAATTATCCACAACTGTGTCTCCCTCTTGAGCTTTGTCTCTGCCCACTTGGCTAACCTCCATCTCTTGGTCAAACGAGCATTTGTTTTCTCTGTCACAATGTATTAAACTTGCCACATCTAAAATCAACAGGGCCCACCACATATGGACTGGAATCTCCACAACTGTGAGCTAAAATAAACCTTTTCTTTTTATAACTTAATTATCTCAAGTATTTGTTATAATAACAGAAAGATGAATGACACACAATGGAAAACTACTTAGCAAGAAAAAGAAATGAACTATTAATAAAAGCACCATTGATATGGGTTGATCTCAAAATAAGCTGAGTGAAAGAAGCCAGACTAAAAAAGAATACATACTGTATACATACGAATTTATATAAAATTCAGAAAGTGCAAGCTAATTGTAGTCACAAAGCAGATCAATGACTGTCTGGGGATGCAGATGGGCATAGAAGGGTAAGGAGGGGTTGAGGAAACTTTAAGGACTGATAAGTATGTTGGTTACCTAGTTGCAGTGAGAGTTTCCCAACTTAATGCCTACTTAAACTTATCAAAAGATATACTTTAAACGTATGTACTTTATTATGTCAAATTTGCCTCCACAAAGTTGTTTAAGAAAGAGAGCAAGAAGACTTGATAAATTTAATGTTTATTGTAAAATATAGATCAGAAATGAATCTCCCAAGAAGTCAGTTTCTAACCTTACCAAGATCGATCTATACTCCCAATGATTTGAAGAATTCCCACTAGCCCTGAACATTTAAAGTTTATACTACCTCCCTGTCTTAGTTATCATTATCACTTCTATAGTCCGATAACTTACCATACAACTTGAAGGAAGGAAGATTTATTTTCTCATGGTTTTCCTCAGAGATATTGGAGTTCAGCCTATATGAGGCTGGGAACTGCGAATCTCAGGGCTTGGCAGCAGCAGGAAGTAGAGAAGAGAGGGCATGGCTTTGCTCTCACATCATAGAGGCCAGAAGCGAGCGAGCGAGCGAGCGAGCGAGAGAGAGAGAGAGAGAGAGAGAGAGAGAGAGAGAGATGGGGGGAGCCATATATAATCCCCAAGGCCACATCTTCAGAAACCCAACTTCTTCAGTCACACTCTACTAGCCAAGGCCATCACCAATTTTAATGGATTTATCAACTGCTGAGGTTACAACCAAGCTCACTTTTAACACTGCCACCCCATTTCTGAAAGGGCTACGGGACAATTCTATTTTCAAACCATTCCATTTCAGTTCCAGCATCACTCAAAAGTCCTAAAGTCCAAAGACTAAAGGTGAACTCTTGTGAAACCCTGTAAAAGAAAATAAAAGCAAGTTACATATATATAGTTTATAGTATAAACTATAAATATAGTATAAACTTTAAATGTTCAGGGCTAGTGGGAATATATATATATATTACATTGGCAAAGAGTAAACATTTGCCTTATGAAACCCCCCCCCAAAAAAAATCAAAATCCAGCATGGCAAGTATTTATTTCTGTGGCTCAATTTCTGCCATTCACTGTACATGGCAGTGAGGTACAATTTTCATGGGCCTTGGCAGCCCCCCACCCCCACTGTGGCCTGGTTGACTGCAGTGGGTAGTATACTGGTGCTCTCAGGCTGCTTCCACAGCTAGCAGGTTGCAGCCTTGCTTCACAGTCCTTCTACATTTCTGGTGTTTCTAAATCTCAGAGGTTCTTCTTGCAATGTTGGCTTCACCGTTATAGCTTGACAAAGTGCCTCATTTGGACCTGGTTGCAGGGATTCTAATCCTGCCACACATTGCCTGATTTCCCAGGCCTTCCTCTGAAATCTGAGGAGAAGCCTCCATGGCCCCTTTTTTTCCAGCAAAGCCAACATTACCTGAGTACTGAGATGGAGCACCAAGAGGGAAGTTAGATATGCCCTCTTTAATCATTGCCAATGGGCTCTTTTCAATTACAGCCACAGGTCCCATTCCATCTAGGACCCAGCTAGGCCTGTGTCCATCTGAGCCACCCACCACTGGCCCCAGCTCCATCTGCAGCCTCCAATATGGCCACCACTTCCTCCTTCCTTTTAACCATCTTACTTTCTTCCACAACATCATCTCTCCAGGCCCCAGTTTTACACATGTCTTTCTGGCCAAACAGAAGAGCTATACTTTACTTTTTGCTCCCAAAATTTGGCGTACAATTTGCTGACCACAGACATCAATATCAATAATGTAGTTGGCATATTTTGCTGTTTTGAGATTTCTTCCATCAGTTTATTATTATTAATCCATCATTAAATTTGGTTTCACACAAAGTTTCAGAACATGGGCAAAATGTCAATAATCTTGGCCAAAGTGAAATATATGTAGCCTCTCCTCTATTTTCCTTTGGAGTCCTCTGCCTTCCAAAATCTCCAGAGCATAGTCTCTACCATCTGTCTTTCTAGCCACATTCTGGCCTTTCCAATTTCCTCTCACAAAACAATTCCAAAGATTCCCAATCCACATGGTCAGCAACCTTACTTTTCTGTTATTGGTTTGTGTTTTGGTCAGCATTCTCACTGCTATAATCTAAAAGACTTGCCATGCAATTTACAGAAAGGGAGCTCATGGTTTAGAGATTTTGAGTTCAGTACATGTGAGGGACTATGGGTCACAGGGCAGAGCAGCAGGAAGCAGAGGGAGGGAGACCACAAAGCTTTTCTTTCACATCATGAAGGCCAGAATTAAGAAAGATCAAGGGGAGAAGAAACCATATATGATTCCCAAGGCTGTAACCCAAGGGACTCACCTTCTTCAGCCATACCTACCAGCCCAGGTTACTACCAGATAGATCCATTAGAATGGATTTATCTATTTTGCAGTTACAACCAAACCCTGCTTTCAACATTGCCACCTCATTTCTGAGGTGGCTAGGGGATTCTGTTTCCAGACTATTAGACTCCCAATAATGCCAAACAGAGGACTAAACCATTGAAGACATTCCAGATCCAAACTATGGCTCATTGTATAGATATTTATACATTTATGTGTTAATAGGCAATTTGTATATACATTCACCAGTTAATAATCATTTTATTTTTCAAAGTTTTGGAAATTACAAATAAAGAAGCTATTAATAGTCATGTTTAAGCTTTTTGTGGGGGATAGTTGCTTTTAATTCTTTTGATAAATACCTAGAAATGGAAAGATGGGGTCATCTGGTAAGTATGTATAAGCCTTTAAGAAGCTGCTAAATAATTTGCCAACCTGATTGTACAATTGTACATTCCCACCAGCAGTATGTGAGAGATTTAGTTGCTCTACATTCTTGCTAACACTTGGTATGGTCAATCTTATTCATTCTGGGTATTCTTATAAGTGTGTAATCACACCCACTTGAGGTTTAAATTTGCATTTCTATAATGAAATATTATGATACAGATCTTTTTGTGTACTAATTGGTCAAACAGATGTCTTCTTTGGTTGAAAAGTTTTTTTCCAAATCTTTTGTCAAAAAAAAAAAAAGATGTTGGGAAGAGAATGGGCTAGGAATTGGGGAAGGGTTAAATGAGTTCTATGTGCATGTATGCTTCTACCAGCTTGTACCTCATTAAGATAAATTATTACAATTCACTAATAAAAAAAGATGTTGGGAGGCTGAAACAGGAAGGTTTGAGACAAACCTCCACAACTTAGTGAGATCCTGTTTCAAAAAAAATTATACACACACACACACACACACACACACACACACAGGCATTGGAGGTTGAATCCATGGGCATTTAACCTTTGAGCTACACCCCCATCCCTATTTTATTTTGAAACAGGGTCTCTCTAAGTTGCAGGTGGCTTCACTAAGTTATTATGGCTGTCTGGGAACCTGCAATCCTCCTATCCTCCTGTGTCAGCCTCCCAAGTACTATTATTACAAGCATCTGTCACCATGCCTGCTATGTTTCAAAATTTTAAAAAGTTTGGAGGAGGGTTAGCTTGGAGATTAGAATGCTCTTAGTTTCAATCCCCAGTGCAAACAAACAAACAAACAAACAAACAAAAGAATAATTGTTTTTTTGTTGTTGTTGTTGTTATTTAGTTTGGGGAGTTCTTATATAATCTGGATACAAGCTTTTTGTCAGGCATATGATTTGTGAATATTTTCTACCAGTCTGTGGTTTCTCATTTCATTTCCTTAAGAGCAAAAGTTTATTTTTATATGAAGTATAGTTTAACACAATATAAAAGAAAGAGATTAAGTAGTGAAAAGATTTTCTTGTATGCTTTTTGCTTTCTTCTAGAAGTTTTAAATTTTAATTTTAGGTCTATAATGTAAGGTATGGGTCAGCATTTGTCTTTTGCATATGGATGGTTGCCCCACTATCATTTTATAGGAGTCTCTCCTTTCCCCACTGAATTGTCTTTGTCCCTTTGTTGAAAACCTGTGGATGCTGTATGTGGGGATCCATTTCTAAACTTGGCATTCTGTCCCATTGCTTTATTTGTTTTTCTTTGCACCAATAATACTTACAATGTGCAATGGTGTAGCTTTTTAAAATATGTATATTATTTTGTTCTTGGGCTTTGTTAATGTCTTGGATGTACTGGGCCTATAGTTTTCATTGAATTTAAAAAATGTTCAGCCACTATTTTTTTTTCCAAATATCTCTTCTCCCCTTCCTCTTTCAGAGACACTAGTTACTCATATAGTTGGTCACTTAAAATTGTCTCACCCTTCACCAATGCCTTATTCATTTTTTATCAACCTTTTTTTTTTGTTTCATTTTGGATCATTTTTATTACTATGTCTTCAAGTTCACTAATCTTTTCTTCTGAAATGTCATCTGCCATTATTCCCAGCATGAGTATTTTACAAAGCAGACATTATAATTTCTACTTCTAGAAATTCAAATTGGATCTTTTTATGTCTTTTATTTAAGATGTTCAATCTTTTCTCTACATTTTGAACATATTAAATTAGGCTATAATAATGGTTTTAATACCATCTGTGGCATATCTGAGTTAGTTTTGATTGGGTGACTTTTTTTCTTCCTCATTCATTGTAGATTGTATTTTCCTTCTTCTTTGCAAACTTGATTTTTTTTTTTTTATGGATGCCAGGCATTGTGAATTTTGCCCTGTTGTTTTCTGTTATTGTTGTATTTCTAAAAATATTCTTGAATTTTGTACTTGAATGCAGTTAATTGACTTGGAAATAGGGTCTTGATTTACAGCTCCCTTAAGTGGAACTACAGTCATATTTATTTGTCTCTAGTCTGGACACAATATTTTTCTTAGTTCTCTAACTGAAACCAATGTATTTGGAGGTTTTCCCTTATTGAGGACAGGCATGATTTCTGGCCATGTGTGATTCCTGTTACTGTTACCTTGCATTCTGCTGAGTGGTGCCTTTCTTGATCTTGGGTAGTTTCCTTACATGAAGGCACTCTTTGGTACTTGAGTTCTCAGTGGGGACCAGCTGCAGTTCTCTGGAGTTCTTTCTTTATTTTTTTTTTTTTTTTTTTTGCGGTACTGGGGATTGAACTCAGGGGCATTCTACCTCCAAGATATACCCCCAGCCCTATTTTTTATTCTTTATTTTGAAACCAGGTCTCACTAAGTTGCGGAGTGCCTCACTAGGTAGCTGAGGCTGGCCGTGAACCCAGATCCTCAGGTCTCAGCCTCCTGAATTCTGGGATTACAAGTGTGAGCCGCCATGCCCGGCTCTCTCTGGAGTTATTCTGTGTATCTCTCATCTTGAGTATTCTTCCCTGCAAACTTTAGGAATCTTGACTTTCCTGGGCTCCCAGCTCTGTCTCCCAGCTCTGTCTCCTCAACTTGTGCTCTACCTGGATAATCCTTCCCTATGTCACAACCTAGAAACATTTTCTAGAAAAAAACAGGGTCAGTCACAGGTAAGGATCAATTCACTTGTTTCATGTTTCTTAGAGGTAACAGCTTCATTTCCAATATTTTGACAACCACAGTTTTACATATTTTGTCTGGAATTTTAGTTATTTCCAACAGGAGAGTAAATTTGGTTCCTGTTACTACATCTTGGCTGGACGCCTTGGTTTTCTTCTTGCTTAAATGCTAAGAACTTCTTTTTTTGTGTGTTGTGCAGCCTCCAATGTTATTGATATTCATTTAATCCTGTTTTCCTCCTCAGTCATTAACTTCTTAAGGACAGAAAGCCTTTGCTTGTCTTTGTATTCTTAGTACTAATATAGTGCCTAACACATAGTAGGATTCAGTACATGCTTGCTGAATGAATGAAGCCAAAATAAGAGTAAGTGCATGCTTCTGTGATGGTCTATTACTATATTTTACAGACATAGGTACGTAATGCACATTTTATATTATATATTTTCAATTGTGTATATGTATGAATATGTATCTTTTACACTGCATTTATAGTTCTGTAATTCTCCTTTTTATACAGTCAAGAGATACTTAGTAAAAGCTTTTTTTTGCAGCAAAGAAAGGTTGATTAGGTTTTATTTCAACAAAATGAACTACAAGATTGATGCTTAAAATGTAAAGGTGTTACCTGCACAGTCTTTACTCACTCTTAATATTAATGAGTATGTAAGTATGATTGTTGAATATTAAAGAAGAAACACTTGTTCCAAGACCCAGAAAGAAAAAATCCCTAACAGATATAAAAGTTAAATATCTCATGTGTCATATTTTATAATTTCATTGAAAAAATCAAATTGCACTTTACAATTCCATTGCAAAATAAACTCATGGAGATAAATATCTGTGTCTGTCACCATCACCATTGGAAAGAAATCTTCTCAGAACAGTTATGCCTGCTCCTCTCAGCTGCATTCAGCGCTCCAAGGAAGTAAGTAAGCCCTGAGAGAAAGCAGCTCCATCTCTAGTGAGCATGAAATTTGGCGACCTTCGCCCTGACCTTTAATCTACTAAAGCAGTGGGTTAGAGCCCTTTTTCTGGGACACTGGAGAGGATATGAACCATTAAAGTTAACACTGGCTGAACTCATTCCATTACTTTTAATAACATTATATCTGTGTTTGTCTGCTTGATATAATGATAACTTAGTGAAGGAGAATTAATTCCACATATTATCTACATAAAGGATAATGAGGAAAATCAGTTCCCTCTAAGGAAATTTCATTAAATTTGGGTATAAGCCAATCTACTTTAGATTGGTCCCTGGCTCTTGGATGACTTTCAAGCCTTGAGGCTCTGAGAGAATGAACAAGGCCATATTGGAATCTCAGGGAAGCAGATGCAGACGGTTTCAGAGGACTCCTGTCACTGAAATTCCCTTTCCTTCTGGAAAAGCAAACTGCTAGTTTGTTGACCATCAGGTGCAAAATACTTTTTTTTTCCACATCCCAACATTATGTCTGCTGAAGTAGGTTTAATTCATATGATTTATGCCTAAAATATTTGATCTTTGGGCCTGATGGTTCCTTGAGGTATTTCAAGCAATGAAAACAACAAATGGGCCAATAAATAGTGAATTAATAAATATTCAGGGTCAATAAAGAGAAATATTTTTGCAATTTTTTTTTAACACAAGAAGGTTAAAGCAATGTCTTCCAAGTTAATTGCTGGTTTTGAAAGTGTGTTCCAGTTATACTCGCATTAAGTATTGACATTGTGTGTTAGCAATTGTTTTACTGAAATTCAGAACATATAATTTTCATGTACGTTTAGAATGTAATTTACTTTTGCAAGTTTTTAACTGAGATAAGAATTTCAAGTCTCAAAGACCACAAAGCAAATTCACTAAAACATGCTCACTTTGAATTGAAAGCGAAATTTTATACAGGCAAATTTCACTTAAATCATTTTTTTCACAAAATTTACTGATCCTTAAAGTGCTTCATGTGCATGTATAGAATTTTCAGATACTAATAAATTAATAACTCAAACTAGATAGGGAAGATGAATTGTAAAATAACAATATTGAATTACAGAATTTATTTTAATTGTTGCTATGGTCTGGATTTTCAATAGCCTTCTGAAATTGACATGTTAAAATCCTAAGTCCCAGGCTTCTGGCATTAGGCAAGGCCTTTGGGAGTGGGATTAGTGCCATTAGAAGAGGGCCCAGAGAGCTGCCTTGCTACCTCCCCCTTCCCAGGACACCACGGGGAGCTGCCATCTATGAACCACAAAGTTGTCCTGCACCAAATATTGAATCTGCTGGTGCCTTGATCTTGGACTTTCTAGCCTCAAAACTATGAGAAATAAGTTTCTGTCATTTATAAGCCACCTTGTTTCTAGTAGTTTGCTAAGACAATGGTGATGCAGTTTATTAGTTCTAAACTATTAATAGTAATATGATAGTTCTAAATCAGTTTAAATTACAGGGTTAATACTTAGTGGAAGTACTTACAGATTAATATAATAAAATCAAAGAGTTGAGAGATATATTGAATCAGAATTGAGAGGACTTTGATGTTAGTTTTGACAGTTTACTAAATGATAAGAGTATCTGAATGCACATTTGAGTATTTTAACCTTAAAATTAAAAAAAAAATCTTTCTAATGTTTCCAAGATTTCTTCAAAACTTTTCTCTCAAATTTTCTTCTTTGTATTTGTTTATAAAATTAATCTATTCAATTTATGAAGACCATACTAATCAAAAATAACCTCCAGCTTTCACCTTCTCTGGATTTCTTCAAATTCCAAATGATGGAGCCCACATGAATAAAGACTTGCTGTATTTATAATTCCAGAATAAATTACACAGCAATGGGAAGTAAGTTTCTTTGGGGACTAAAATTATTCACAAATTTAGTAATTGAGTGAATCCCATATGTGTGATTTTGATTTACAATTATTATGTGTTTAATCATTTATGGTTATTTTGGATCATGAAGAATTTACTAATGGGGCTTTAAGAAAAGAAAACAAATGTGGAGGATGACATAGGAAGATGATTAGAAAAATTTTGACCTAGTAAATTCTGAAAAAGATAAGTGTCACTAGGCATGGTGGTACACACCTGTAACCTCAGTACTTGGGAGTCTGAGACAGGAGGATTGTAGGTTTGAGCCTAGGCTTAGCAAGTAGTGAGACCCTGTTTCAAAATAAATAATAATAAGGAAGGGGGGTGTAGTTCAGATGTAGGATGCACCTGGGTTCAGTCCTTAGTACCAAAAAAAAAGTAAAGAAAAAGAAAGGAAGGAAGAAAGAAAGAAGATAATTATCAATTGGTGGTGAAAGGTTGCATTACTTCTCATGTAGGTTTAGGGTTGCAGAAGGCAAAGGGGAGCCAGAACAAAGATGATATTACTGACATCTTGTATGCACTTTATTTTTTGTTAAGAACAATATAAAATTAGATGCCATCATATTGAAGACTTATGTTTTGGAGTAAAAAAATTAATTTCATCATTTTAAGGCTAAAGCAATTGTTATGGATTAAGTAATGAGAAAACCACTTTCTTCATTTACTATTCAGAGTGCAGTGTTCTACTCGATTTTCCTTAAAAACATCATAATCAGTAGCATCATCAATAACAGTTAAGTGGGTGGCAGTAGGTCTTTCATCGTTAGAGAATTTATTCAGGCTAACTCTTTGTAAATCGTGGGGTTATAAATCTAGGGGTGCTGAGAAGGAAACAGAGATTTATGTTCAAAACTATACACTCCTCAGGACTGAGCAAGCACCATTTTGGGAGACAACCCTGTAGCGAGGCTTTGAGGGACAATGACGAAGAGAAAGAGGGCAACAATCAAAGCTATGGAGCAGTTGTTATTATTCAACAAACATTTGTTGAGTGCCTACTATGTACCAGGGATACTTATCACCTCTGCATATACAATAGAGAAGCCCCATAAAGTTCACATTGTTATGAGGAGAAACAGAGCCATGTGCCTATCACACGTCACCTAATGATAAAAGCTTTGGAGAAAGAAGAAGGTAGATGGGGAATGCCAAGGGCTGGTTTTCATGTAGGATAACTAGAGAAGGCCTTCCTGATCATGTGACATATGAGACTTTTCTTGTTGACAAAGTGAGGAAGGAAATGATGAGGAAAGGTGACACATTATGTTTTCATACAGAGGAGAGCTGGTGCAAAGATATCGGGGGAGAGTGTGCTTGGCTTGTTAGAAGAACTACAAGAGGCCAATGCAATTGAAGAGATGGGAATGAGGTGAGATGAAGCAAAGAAACCAGAGAAAAGGATGGTAAGGCCACGTTATAGGGCCTTTTTAACAGAAGTAGATCCACCCTGCCTGCTGTGCAGAGAGCTGATTCTATGAAGGCCAGAGAGGAAGCAGAGAAACTAGTTGGACGTCTTTGCAGTAACTGAGGAATAGAGTTAGCATTAGGGTGGTAGTGATTGACAAGGAGAGAAGCAGAATTCTGAGGTGAAAGCTAACAAGGTTTGCTGATGGATTGGATTCAGTGAGTGTGTGTGTGTGTGTGTGTGTGTGTGTGAGAGAGAGAGAGAGAGAGAGAGAGAGAGAGAGAGAGAGAGAAGAGAGAATTGTCAAGGATAATTAAGGTATTTTGGCCTGTGCAGCTGGGACCATGGAGCTGTTGTACACCAACTTGAGGATAGAAAGAAGATGAGCAATTTGGTTTATAGGCATAAGTTGAGATACTTATTTAAAATCCAAGAGATGTCAAGGTAGATGGAAGAAATCAACCTAGAATCCAAGGTAGAAGTTCTGGCTGGAGATTTTAAACCATCATCATACTTATGTTTATTTAAGGATATGGGATGAGATTTCCTAGGGAGTGAAGAAATCAAGAAAAGATTTGTAAGAACTGAGCCCTGACCACCCCAAGAAGAAGAAGAATTAGCCAAGGAGAGGGAGAAAGAGTGGCCAGGAAAGTAAAAGGAGAGTCCTTAATGAATAGTGACCCTGAAACCGAGTGAACAAAGCTCCTGAAGAAATGGCAAGTAACCATCCAAGTATAGTGGTACAGACTTGTAATCCCAGTACTTGGCGGGCTGAGACAGAAAGACAGCAGGTTTGAGGACAGCTTCAGCAACTTAGTGAGACCCTATTTCAAAACGAAAAACAAAAAACTACAAAACATAAAAAAGGATGGGGAGCTGGGTGTGGTGGTGCACGCTTGTAATCCCAGTATTTTGGAGGCTGAGATCGAAGGTTCAAATCCAGCCTCTGCAACTTCGCGAGGCTTTCAACAACCTACTGAGACCCTGTTTCCAAATAAGAAATTAAAAAAAAAAAAAAATCGGGCTGGGGATGTAACTCAGAGGTAGAATGCTTCTGGGTTCAATACTCAGTACCAAAAAAAAAAAAAAAAAAAAAAAAAAAGAGGTGGGGGGATGGGGTTGTAGTTCAGAAGTAGAATGTCCCTGGATTCTATACCCAGTACCAAAAAAATTTTAAAAAATGATAAAAAAGGCAAGCGATCGATAAAGTCCTGGCTTTAGGGAATCTAAGAACAATCTATATGAAGGGGTCCCATATGGCTGAACCAGGGCTCTGCATCCTCCTAGGAGCATCATGCAGTCAGGAATCAGTGAAAGAAATAGCTGGGCTGGACAGAGGAGAGTTAGAAATGAAGCCTCACACACAGTCTCCAAGGGATTCAAGGCACAATCCTTAGTGAATTCTTATCTAACTCTTCATGCAGTGGTAGGCAGAACTCTCAGCCATTTGGATCAACCTGAAAACCTTGAGGGATTCAAATTTTATTAATGAAAGCCAACTTCAACATCTATCATACGAATTGACAGGATGCTAGTTTCATCACAGAATGTAAACAATTTTTGGCATCTACTATTAAAACTAGCAGAAGGTCTGCTGTAGATGAAGATATCAACAGGAGAGGAAACACAGTAGCTACTCTGTAGTATGGCTCTTTTGTTCAGAATGGGAACTGACTACCCTGAACTGAACATTCTTGAGACCATGCTAGCTTTCCATGCTGGGGACTAAAACTTGAAGTATTTGGCACTTACAAATTATCGTATTTATAACCTATGGTACTTTAATGAAAATTACTGACGTTATGATATTGAATTGTCAAAAGAGGTACAAGAAAGTTTCCCTGTCTCTGAAAATGTAAGAGTTTGGAACCAGAATGCCACCCTAGCTTGTGAAAATGCGCTGGCAATGTTGGAAGCAGGGGTTGGTTGTAATTTCAGCAGTAGATAAGTCCATCGTGGTGGTCCAGGCCATTAGAGTGTGGCTGTAGAAGGCGGGTCCTTGTGGCTGTGGCCTCGGGGATTAAATATGGTTCTTCCTACCTTCACTCTCTTCTTACTCCCTGCCTCCATGATGTGAGGAGCAAAGCCTTGGCTCTCCCTCTCTTTGCGTCCTGCCGCCATGCCCTGAGATCTGTGGTCCCCAGTCTCACATGGACTGCACCTGAAACAGAGAGGAAATAAATCTTCCTTCCACTAAATTGTATGGTTAGATCTTGTAGATTATAGATGTGAGAATGCTGATGAATACAGAAAGAGAGACACGAGGATTCGAACTTATATATGGCTGACTCCAAAGTCCATTATTTCTGCACAAATCTATGTTGTCCAGCCCATAATGGACAGTTTCTGCAGTTCAGAACCTACACTTAAGATAAGGGGCAATTGTGCACATGGCTAACCATCCCTCAGGAAGTTATATGATGACTCAAGTCCAGTCAATATTTCTGCTGTCCAAGTTCATAGGAAAGGATATTCACTGTAGAGAGGAATTGCAATTTAAGATGAGGGAATAGAACTACTCTTCCCAGTGACATTACTCTAGGAAATTACACTGTATAGGGTCTGAATTCTTTTTTTTTTTTTTTATTGGTCCTGGGGATTGAACCAGGAGCATTATTCTACCTCTGAGCTGCACCCCAGCCCTATTGAATTTTTTATTTTGAAAGAGGGTCTCACTAAGTTGCTGAGGGTCTCACTAAATTGCCAAACATGTGATCCTTTTTTCTTAGTCTCCCAAGTACTGGGATTACAGGCATTGTGCCACTACACCCAGCTGAATTCTTTATTAATGTACTTCTCTACGCTTTTGTGTAAATTTTTTAATTTCTTTTTCTTCTGGTGGAATTCAGGAGAGATTGTTGATATATCTCCTTCTTAATTATATTAGTCAGAGATTCTCAAGAGAAACAGAACCAGTAGGATACCTCTAGAAATAAATTTATTATAACATATTGGCTCAAGAAAATATGGAGGCTGAAAAGTTCCATAATATGCTGTCTGCAAGCTTCAGAGCCAGGGGAGCTGACGGTGACTGTGAGGTTGAGAAGCTTGGAAGCTGGGGGGTGGGGGTGGCAGATGTGGAGGTTCCAGTCCAAGTCTGAAGGCCAGGAGTGCTAAGGGTAGAAGATGGACATCTCAGCTCAAGCAGTCAGGCAGAGAGAGCAAGTCCAGACTTCCTTTGCCTTTCTGTTCTATCAGATGCTTAATGGACTGGATGATGGCCACCCGAATTGGAGAGAGCCATCTGCTGTGTTCAGCTTACTAACTCAAATGCTGATCTCTCTTAGAGACTCCTTTGCAGACACATCTAGAAAAAGAATTCAACCCACTACCTGTGATTCAGTCAATTTGACAAATAAAATTAACAATCCCATTAATTAAAAATAGCAAAACGTTCCTCTGTTGAGGAAGCATATCATCTCTTTCAATGTTACTCATGAGAAGTTGGGCAGAACTTTGAGAATCAAGTCTCTTCCACTATAACACAGAGATGTTAATCCGTTTCTCACAGGTGTCTTTTGAACAGGGAATAAGACAGTGTATGTGGCAGTGCCTTGAAAGTGCAAATACCACACAGATACATCATAGGTGTTATTGTTCAATTTCATCAAGTACAACACCGCTAGAGGACAAGACAGAGCAGCAATAAACATTTCCTTTGGGGTCCGTGCTTAGGGTTCTATGGCTTCGTTTGGCTGAAGGATATTTTGTATATTAATAAAATGGCTCTGAAAAGATGTTTTGTATGTTAATAGACTAGCTCTGAAAACATTTGAGCCCTGTGTCAGGCACTTCTGTCCTGTTACGGAAGCACTGTGCTGTATCCAGCTCAGCTGCCAGAAGTCCTGATGGAATATAAAGCAGTGATGGGACCCCAGAGCAATTCTTGATTGACCCAAAGACTTCAAAAATGAGATAATCCCATTCTATTATTTTTCATTTCCCACAAAACATGAAAGCTGATAAAGTCTGGGCTCTCTTGTTATTATAAGGAAATGGAAATGGTCAAATTGAATAGTCTCTTTAGCCAACAACAGAACAATCCAGTAGATTCTGCCCCAGAATCTAACTTGAAGGTTAAAGAATCCTTCAGCAAAGGATACTTTCTTTGGGGGGATTTTCCAGCCAGATACTAGTCACTTTGGTCTCCAATGTTCAGCACAGGGCTAGGTTTTTAGGAGAGGTAGATAAGCAGGGTGCTATTTATACTGCTTATTGATCTATAAAGGTGTCTAGGGAAGTCCCTTTGGTAGCTCAAAAACTCAATGTTCAATTCGATCAGTTAAGAGAATCTCAAAGCTATGATTAATCTCTAAAGAGGATATACATGGTAACCTGTCTCACAATCTTTATAACCACAAAATTCACAAGTACACCAGGAGGTCAAAATTAAAAAATATTTTATTTCTTATTTTTAAAAAAATTTCCTTTGTTTTAAATATGCTACATCAGTCTTTTGTTTATAATATTCTTTGAATAATTATATTCTCCAAAAGACTAGTGAAGTCTATTAGAAATGGACAGAGGGTATGATGGCGCATGCCTATAATTCCAGTACTTGGAAGGCCAAGAGAGGAGGATTGAAGATTTGTGAACAGCCTCAGCAATTTAGCAAGGCCATTCACAACTTAGTGAGACTCTGTTTCAAAATAAAAAATAAATTAGGGCCTAGGGGTGTGGTTCAGAGGCAGAATATGCTTCTGAGTTCAATCCCAGTACGAGAGAAAGAAAGAGAGAGAGAGAGAGAGAGAGAGAGAGAGAGAGAGAGAGAGAGAGAAGAAATGGATGGAAACATGGTAGATTAAAGTTATGAAGTTATAAGTCTAGGTGATGCGTACCTGAGATGCTGATACTTCAGAGTATATAGTTTTTCTTGTTATATGCTGCAATTATCAAGCTGCCCTGGGTTAATTTAAGGCCCATCACCATAAACCATGAATGTTCTCCTACAAGGTTCTCTGAAAGAATCTTCTTTTGCCTTTCTCCCAAGACATGACAACACTGTGTGCTTACTACTTCACAAGTAATGATCCAGTTGATTCATTTCAGTCTAAGTCTGCTAGTCAGTGCTAAAAGATCATGGAAAGGATGTCAGAAGAAAGATGTGGAAGGACCAGGTCACTTGTCAACCTGTTTTCTCCCCTCCTGTTTACTGATACTGGTCTGTGTCTGTAGCTTGCCTTCAGATGGAGTAGAGGTGCGCTTCTTAAACTTCACTGTGCAAGGAAACACCCAGGGGTCCTGTTGACTTCCATTCAGATTCTGCTTCAGTAGGCCCAGTAGACCTGAGATTCTGCATTTCTAACAAGCTCCAGTGATGCTGATGCTCCTGAAACATGGGCTACACTGTGAGTAGCAAGAATTAGACGATTTATTAGTTTGGGATACACTTCAACATTCCAATTAGACTCAGGCTCCAGTAATAGTCCAGGACCTAATATGATATACAACAAAGAAAGATTGTCTTTTAACAGCATTTCCCTAGCCTGTCCCCTGGGATCTAGCATAAAAATTATTTCATTATATTTATCAAATATTCTCTGCAAAACATATCGCTCTAAAAATCAGTTAAGCGTTTGTGACCAAAAAGAATGACTAAAAGTGCTGTAATTGTCTAAAGAGCGATAGAGGAGAAATTCTCCAGAGCTATCGGGGTGCCCAGGATCTTGCAGCCTCTTTCATCCATCACAGGCGCTCCTCTATAGATGTCAGCCAGGAGGTTATCTGTAGCGTAAACACTATGCAAAGCTTTTTGGATCCTTTCTCTGGGACAGGTTGCCTCCATTGACTACGTTATCAATCAGGGCATAAACCACAGCCTTAATGTTATCTGAGGCTCGAAGTCCGCCCTGGCACACTCACTGCTGGGGCATTGTGAGTCGGGGGATTGCTCTAACACAGAGAGTATTGTGCTGTGAAGATTATGGAATCTTATTAGAAAAGGCTCTGCCCCAGATTTGTAGCAGTTAAAATCAGAGTATTTCTTTCAGATACCTTAGGGAAGATGAGAAATGTTGGAACCTGTTTCTATTTACTCATGTGTACTCCCAGGATGCAGAGCCAGCAGCCGGAGCTGCAGCAGCCCTCACTTATTAGTACGAATTTCCCCTTTGGGGCGTTATTTAAAAATATTTGTACATATTTCAAATCCCTCAATCTGGTTTGTGGCAAATGGTTGCTTAAGCAGCTTCTTAATTATTTCGTTCAAGTCTTTGTAGAAAGACTGTTGCAGATATTTGGCACAAGGCTTAGGTTTTGTGAGGCCTTTAACTGCCTTCTCAACAGATTTCAGGGAAAGGGAAAAAAATCAAGGGGTGTTAAATTATTACTCTCTTTGTGTTGTATGCACAAATAGAATTGATTGTGGACCTCAGCACAGGAAAGAAATACTTGCACAGCTGCACAGTAATAATTTTTATGTGTGTTAAATTATGTTCTTGCTATTTTGTCATAATATTCCAGAATGAAGCTTTGGAAGAATGACATCTTTACAATAATAGTAAATGGAGTCACTCTGCAGATCTCAGGTAATAAATTATCTCATGAACTTGTAGATTAAATGTAAGCAAAATCATATAAAATCAATGGTATATACATAGAAACAAATAAAAGTAAGTGTTATTTTGCAGTGAGATTAAGTGGAATCATTCATTAGAGGAGACAAATGAGTCAGGTCAAAGTTGGAACTAGACAAATTTTGATAAGCAAATTTATGCCCAGTCTTTCCCCTCACCCCTATATTTGAACTACCATAGACAGTTGGAAAGACTTGCGTCTAGTGAGGAGGGATTCAGGCTAATGGGATTTATGGACAGAGGATGTCCGAGACTCTAGATGATCTGGAACTATCATATAGTCAATTTATTCCTCACTGTGTAAGAGATGGTGTCATATGCTAATTGGTGCTGATTTGAAGCAGCTGGGCTGGGTACCCAGAGACAACCTTGATCTTGTCTCCTTGCTGCTTTTCTAGTCATCTAATTACGTGCCCAGTTGCATGTCATTCAATGTGCTTCTGTGTGTATGTGTGTGTGGGGTGTGGGTGTGTATGGATGTGTGTGCATGAGAAAGACCAGTAATAGGAGATGATAAAGACATTCAGCATGGCTGAGCTGTCCTCCTTCATCAGATTGCACAGGAAAGAATAATATGAAAATAAAATACTGCTGAGCTTCCCTCATTGTCTCTGTCTTCTTTCACCACACACTGTGTATTTGGGGGAGACCGCTCATAAAGACACTTCAGAATTAGAACATGGGAAGAAATCTATAATCTGAGTGATTGTGATGTCAGAATTTGGATTCTTCTGATTATGATTACAGTGAGTGGTCCTTAAAAGATTAAGAGTGATTTCAGGTAAATTGTCAGGGTAACATAAGGTGAGACTACATATATGCATAAATATGGGTGCGTATGCATGTGTATATGCATGTGTATATGAATGTGTGTGCATGTGTAAATGTGTATATCATAGCACACAAGCCCTTTGAAGACTATCCTAGTGAGAATGATGACTCATATGATCCAAGTTCCTTAGTTTGGGGAGAAAAGGAACATCAGGAAGGCAAAGAAAGATAAGACAGCTCCAAGATACGTTTTTGCAATAAAATCCATAATCTCCACACTATGAAGATCATTTTGTAGGCATTGCTTTG
Source organism: Graphiurus murinus (assembly GCA_004027655.1). Taxonomy (NCBI): domain Eukaryota; kingdom Metazoa; phylum Chordata; class Mammalia; order Rodentia; family Gliridae; genus Graphiurus; species Graphiurus murinus. Next base: position 86,760 of record PVLC010002639.1, on the reverse strand, counting down.
ACAATGAGAATAATAGTTAGATGTCAAAACAGTTTAAATTGCCTCAATCCATAGACATCAGCTTTATATAGAACACTGAATGGTCACTGAAAAAAATAGTCTTCACCTATACTCATTTTATAGAAAAGAATTGAAATCTCACAATTTTAAACCAGAGACAGAAAATTCTGCCAGGTCCAGTAACAGACATCCATTTAGTCTAACTGGACCATGTCCTCAGGTGGCCGCCTGCCTGGTTGAAAATTTAATAAAACAAAGCAAAACACAAAAAAACACAGAGAAGAGCTTGCTTGAAGGTTCCATAGTGCAAATAGTTCATTTCTACAAAGAAGCAATCTGAGAAAGAATTTAGTTCTTCAAAGTTGCCCAGAGGGTAAGCAGCAGAGCTGAGATGAAAATCTAGTTGGTCTGATTCCAGCGTTGGTGAATTTTTGTGTTTTTTGTTTTGGTACTGGAGACTAAACCCAGGGACATTCTACCTCGGAGCTACAACCCCAGTCCTGTTTTTTCTTCCTCCCTTCCTTCCTTCCTTCCTTCCTTCCTTCCTTCCTTCCTTCCTTCCTTCCTTCCTTCCTTTCTTTTTGAAACAGGGTCTCACTAAGTTGCTGAAAGCCTTGCTAAGTTGCTGAGGCTGGCCACAAACCTGTGGTCCTCCTATCTCTGCCTCTCAAATACTGGAATAACAGTTTGTGCCACTACTCCTAGCTAGAATTTGTTCTTGACCCTGTGCAACATCAGCCCTCTATAGAAGCTGTGACCTCAGGGAAGTCTCCAGTTTATTCTGAAACTCCATTGTTCCTTCCTTCTTTCATTTCAGTAATAATTAGTTGTCCTTATATACAGTTCTTTCTGCCAGTAGGGTGGGAGGAGTCAGACAAGAATCAGCCAATTATCTAGTAAGTAACTCACTTTGTATTATGAAAAGTACTGGGGAGCAAAATGGACAAGAAAAAATATGATGGGGTAGGAGTGGGATTTAACCTAGGTCAAGAGCAAGAGAAGGGGTCTTTGAGGAAGTAGGGTTTGAATTGAGCACTGATTGGCAAGTTTAATTTCATTCTAAGCAGAGGGAAGAGCTATGCAAAGGTCCTGAGGTAAAAAGTAATGTGGTGCCTGGATGTGGCCTGTAAGAGGCCACAGTATCTGCAGGGAAAGCGGTATGATGTAAGACTTGGGTGTCTAGTTTGAAGTGTGAGATCAGTAAGGTTTTGAAGGCTGCAGTAGAGCTTATGCTTATTCATAAGAATGATGAGCTCTTAATACTTACTGAAGTATGTTTTGTCTTCCTTTACATAATAAATACTGTATTAGGACAGGAAAAACTTGAAGTTTCAGTATCTAATTTTCCCATAGAAAATATGCTGGAAGTGGGAATGGTGGTACATGCTTGTAATCCAGTTCTTGGGAGGCAGAAACAGGAGAATTGCAGGTTCAAGACCAGCCTCAGCAACTTAGTGAGACACTCAGCAACTTAACACCCTGTTTCGAAATAAATAAAGTAGTGCTGGAGGATGTAGCTCAGAGATAGAATGCCCCTGGATCAATCCCTAGTGCCACACACACAATGTTGGAGCTTTCCTGATGATCTATGACTGGAATCAGCAGCTTTTCAAAATAAGGCACTAAGCTAGCACTTCCTATTACCCTGACCTACAGGGGAAAGGCCAGCTTTATAAGGAACAAAATGGGAGCTGGTAGTTGTGCAGGAAAACAGAGGTCAGCTGTGTCCTCTGCCACCTATTGTCTGGGAATTGTAATTGTCTCCCCCTACCCCACATTTCACTTTTGAAGTTTTATACAAGATTACATTCAGACAGCCTTTGCTCTTTTCTTTTCAGTGGGTTTAGAGGATCATCCAGTCAATGCCTACATAAAAGAAGTCCCCAACTCATAAACTTTCATTTTTAAGTTTATGTGTCAGGAGTCAGGGTGACCCTGGGGCTCATCCCTTCAATCATTGAGTAAGTTTTTGTTTCCTGGGCACCTGGATCTGTGCTCCAGGCATTGCTATTTTTCCTGGAAGAGAGATTATAAATGCTGGTTCTGTTTCTGGGCAAGCCCAAAATTGCATTAAGCCTCTGGCCTCTGAGCCCAGGGAAACAGGACCACACATCTCAGAAGAGAGGAAAGGAAGAAAAATTTCCTTCCTTCTCTCCTGGGTAAGATTTTGAAATGATAGAAGAAAACTCTGCCTGTGTGGGTCTGGATGAGCTGCAAGGATAGGCAGAAACTCTGCTCCTGAAGGGGGTCTACAGAGTAGGTCTCCCATGGGTACAGAAAGGCTGTGAGGGGCACTGCTGTGTGGTTAGCATGGTACTGAAGACGTTCTCTGATAGTTTTTGGAGTCCCCATGTGGGACAAGGAGAATTGGGTGACAATTCCTTTGTTTGCTGTCTTTCTAGAACTGATAATACAAGGGTGATAGGAGGCATTCTCTCTCTCTCTCTCTCTCTCTCTCTCTCTCTCTCTCTCTCTCTCTCTCTCCTGATTTTTTTTAAGTTGAAAAGTATAAGCATTCCTTATCATTCCTAGGAGAGAGCAGTCTGTACCATAGAAATAAAAGTGAAAATTACCTAGAGCAGCTCAGCAGCAGCATGAGCCAGCACAGTGAGACAGCCAGGGCAGAGGTGACAGCTGTGGGCATGCAGGAAGCCAGGGGAACATCCAGGGCAGGGTTCCTTGAAAGCTGCTGCAGGGGGCAGGGGAACCCCACTACTGATCTTCCATCTTTCCAGTCAAAGAATAAAGCTGGGCAGCTGAGCAGATAAGAACCATCCCAGAAATAAGAATCTAAGCTCCTTGGGAGCAGGGACTCTGTCTTGTGTCTCCTTGAATTCCCAGAACCTATGTCAGCAGGCCACAGAATGCATCCTTAATTGCTGAAGAAAGGATTCAGACACTGGAGACAGGAGAGAGCCACCAGACAGTGGCCAAGAAAGAACAACACACTCAGCTTCTAGACATGAGCATAGAGGAATGGGGTAAGAGGTTTTCTCTCTTGTTTAGGAAAGCCAGAAACACATTTAATTTGCCTGGACTGGAGGAGGTAGCCAGTGAGAAGGAACTACCTGTAATGATACTGGAAAATTACAATGGATGTTTCATTTTCCTTAAAATACTTTATTTTGGAAGAGCTGAATATCTTAACTGCTGGTCACTGAAATTACTGCACTGACTCTAATAGCCTGTGTGAGTACCATTTTAGGTGTGCACTAAACAGGCAGGGTCTGTGATAAGCACACCATCTACCCTAGCTCAAGGTTTCCCATCAATGTCCCATGAATACCAGTCCTATTGAGAGGGAGGGAGGGAGGGAGAGAGAATGAGAATACTTTTGGCCAATACCAGAGGGAATGGAGTGGATCAGACGCTTCTTTGGGAAATTCATCCTTTAAATGGTGTACAGAGCTCTGGACTTCAGTGAACAGGCTTTATTTTAACTCTGTGTTTCCAAGGCTTAGTGAGCATAACACTCTACTGCTACTATTTCCTACACCTTGGGAAATGTTGGTGCTGTGAGTGACTTGGAAAAACAAATCGGAGATAATTTGCTTGGGGGAAGAACATTTCCCTGGGCAATTCTGAGTGACCTCTGGAGCACAGCCAGGGGTAGTGCCTTGTGTCTTCGTGGTTCTGGATTTTCTTGGGTTTGTCAGTGATTCTGGATTTAGAGTCAGGGTGAATCTGTCCTGGGCTCTCTGTCACTAAACAAACTAAAGCTAATTGCTTACTTTCCTGTGCTCCATTTTTTCATCTGTATCCTTACATCCTTGTCTTAGAAGGTGTGCAGAGAATGAGAGGTGTGTCCTGTTCAATGAAACCTAACTGGGGTCAGTTGTAGTTAAGTAGAATTAATGTTCCTTATTTGCAAGCTGCAGCTTCCCCGTCCCCCCTTTTTGACTGCTTCTTCCTTGAGCAAGATGCAAAGAAGTCAAATGTATTCTTTGCATTTACAGATGTGGAAAGCAGTGTACTGAGACAGGCACCAGGGATATCAGTTTCTAGCTGGGTGGGTCTCTTCTTGTGCTCCTCTAAGATGGGCTGTTGCACATACATCTCACAGGAGGAGATCTTGACCAACGAGGAGTACATCTGAGCTCGCTTCTAGCCGCAGTTCTGCTGGTAGCCGGGTTTGCTAGCTTTGTAGTCATTTGTCAGGAGTATGTTCTGTTTTCATTACTATGCTTGGGCACAAATAAAAGGCCATTTGAAATAAACAGGAACATTTATCCACTAGGTGGCGCTACATCCTTTGTTCTCTGATGGATGTTTTCCTTAAGCTAAAAAGTACTTGGTTTGGGTGGAAACTCACCAGAGTAGGCATTCTTTTTTTTTTTTTTTTTTTTTTTTTCTCTTTCGCCTTGTTGTAAGAAATGCAGTACTTTTATTTAAAAAAAAAATGTGTGGGAAATGGGTATGCTTCCATAATGGGAATAAGAGAGTGATACTTTAGGGTACCCTCTGAAATGCAGCCGATAGCTGAGTGGAAACAGACCATCTCATTTTGAATAAGGTCCCACAATTTGCTAAATGAGATATTATTTAACCTCTCCCTTATTTTGCTTCTTACTAGTTTTGTTACCTGTTCAACTTCATGTTTTCGTGTGAAAATGTGAAATCCTGCTTTGTATTTCTGGACTGCTGCCTTCTTTTTCTTCTATTTCGGCTCCTGTGTGCCCTCAACATTCTTAACCGCAGGCATAATGTCTCATTTTCCCTAAAACAATATACCTCAACTTTTATTGTGCATTGAATCACTGGGGGGACTTGCTAAAACTCAGATTGTGCGGCTCCATTCCCAGAGTTTCTGATCCAGTGGGTCTGGGGTGGGCCTGAGAATTCTCATTTTGGATGCATATGGGTGCTGCTGCTGCTGCTGCTGCCCAGACCAGCTCCCAGGAAATGAAATCTCATTCTGCTCCCCATTGGCAGGCTTCACTAGGCAGCTAGCCTGCGACCACAGGGAAGAATGGCACAGGCTAGTTTTGTAAACAAGCTCCTGCCCAGACTGCCCCCTTTCTTGGCTAGTCATGGGTAGTTGGTATCTAAACTGCCCTTCTCTAGATATTTGTTTCCTTGCAAAAACTCATGATGAGACCTGCAGTTCCTCTGTGTCATTTCTTATTACCATTTCCTCCCTCCTCTTGTAGTTGTGATCTGACTCAAACCAGAAATAGAACTCCCCAGTGGATTGCTTAGAGACCAACAGTTGAGGGAGGAGTAGCAGGTGTTTTGTCTGCATTAAAATCATCACCCTCAGCAGAGAGTGGCGGCACACACCTGTAATCCCAGGATTTGGGAGACTGAGACAGGAGGATCACAGGTTCCAGGCCAGCCTCAGCAAATTAGCAAAATCCTACTTTAAAATATATATATATATATATATATATATATATATATATATATATATATATATATAAAAACACTGGAGGTGTAGCTTGGAGATAGAATGCCCTTGAATTCAATCCTCAGTATTGAAAAAAAATGACCTCAGCACCATGCATGGCACATGCTAAATGCTTACACTATTTGAGGCATGGATAATAAATGTGCCAGGGGAGATGTTTATAGCTTAGTGAAAGGAAACCTCACCAAGCAGAGGCTTTCCATTTACCAGCTGTGTGACCATGGGAAAATCATTTTACAAACCATACCCAATTTACAGCTATTAGGTATTACTGTGATTTACAGCCACATATTGATTAGTACAACATATTCTCTTAGGTTGAAGAAAATGAAATTGCCTTTATTGGGCCATTTTTGAATTACAAACAATGGCATCTCTACATGACTCAACCTAATAAAACTTCTGTATTTTAAATTAGGCACATGCTTAATGGAACTATTTTTCCAATATGCTTTTAATTCTGAGGAACTGCATTCCAGGTTTTCTTCCTCTCACAGCACATCCAAATGTTAAGGGAATATTTAAGAAAGAAGCCTGATGTTGGCACTGTAAAAATTCAATTTTATTCCCAGTCCAAGATGATCCTTCATCACTATTTTCTCATTGGAAGAATGATTCTCCTTCATTTGGAAACAACTGGCAGATGTTCCCTGCTGAGCTGGCTCGCAGCTTTTGTGGAATACTGTGGTGTTGAAATTCCACCCACAGAACTGGCTTCCCTCACTCTTCTCACCCTTTGACCCACAAACTGCTTTCACTCCCCAAGGCCCAGACAAAAAGGTAGAGTAACCTTTGTTTTAATCTTCTGCAATACCACCTACACCCTGTTCCTATCTCCTTCTCTAGATAGATACAAAACATGCCCTGAAGAGCTCATGTTTTAATGTTCAGAGTTGATGTATTTAAGTCTTGAGGATTTTAATCTAATTTATCAGTGGATGAATCCATTGTAATGGCTTTACTGTGTGGTCATCTAGGTATGTGGGTGAGGCTGGAGAATTTGGGTCCTTGGGGGGTGTGGCCCTAGGGACTGTGCTTTTGTCTTTGAATCCCCTTCCTGACTTGCTCTCTTTCTTGCTTATGACAAGAGATAAGACCACATCTCCATGATGTGAGAGCAGAGCCCTTATTCTCTCCCTCTCTATGCTTCCTGCCAACATATCCTGAGCTCCATATACACTGGCCCCACATGGATTGAACTCTGAAATCTCCAAAAATGGTGTGCAAATAAATCTTCCTTCCTCTAAGTTGTGTGGTCAGTTGTTTTGGATTAAAGCATTGAGAATGTTGACCAAGACACTCCCTGTTTAAAAAATTACATCTAACTTGAGCATAGACACTTGAGATTAGGTTTGTAGACTCTCAAGTTGTGATTTTAGTTATGTGAGAAGCAATGTAAAACCATTCTGCTGCTGAGTCCTAGAGCTTTTGATGCTAAAAGGTCAATAAGATGCTCTTGGGAGAAGTAATTCTGTACCATTCAATAGTCATTCAATAAATACTTATTGCACAGTGATTATATATTAGGAAGCTCTGGCCACTTGTCTTTCATTGGAATATGTTTATTAAATTGCTTTTACAACCAGCAGCAGGTTTTGTTATGGGGAAAAGTAGAAAAACAGACAAACAAACTGAGGACTCTGTTTGCTATGGGAGGAGCTGCCTAAGAAGGGAATTGGCTCTCAGGACTGCCACAGAAGGGTATGAAGTAGAGAAATGTTACCTACGTCAGAATTCCACCTCATTTGATCATGTAAAACAATTGTTGAAGGCTAATTAGGCATGCAAACTTATTAATTAATTAATTAATTCATTCATTCATTCATGTGTGTGTGTGTGTGTGTGTGTGTGTGTGTGTGTTATTAGGGATTAAACCTACCTAGAGCAGTCTACCACTGAGCTACATTGCCAACCTTTTTTTTTTTTTCGGTACTGGGGATTGAACTCAGAGGCATTCTACCTTCTCTGAGCTATACCCCCATCCCTATTTTTTATTCTTTATTTTGAAACCGGGTCTCACTAAGTTGCAGAGGGTCTCACTAGGTAGCTGAGGCTGGCCACCAATCTGGATCTTCCGGTCTCAGCCTCCCAAATGCTGGGATTCCGTGTGTGCCATGATGCCTGGCTTTGCCAACCCTTTTTAATTTTTATTTTGAAGCATGGTTTTTGCTAAGTTGCTGAGGCTGTCCTTGAACCTGGGATCCTCATGTCTTAAGCTCCCAAATACTGGGATTAAAGGTTTGTGCCATTGCGCCCAGTTTAAACTTATTATTTCAAACTAAGATATTTGTTATGCCAATCTCTACGTAAGAGGGGATCCACCCTGGAATGATATCCTCAGGTGATTCTTTCCACAGCTCATTCACTGTGTATCACTTAGCTTCTGCATGTCTCAAATTTCTTCATCTATAAAATGGAGGCCATAATAATTATTTTATAGAGTTATTGTGAGGAGGAAATGAGTTAAAATATCTAAAGTACACAGAGCAATGCCTGGCAAATAAAAATTATGTAAATATTAGCTATGTTTTGTTTCAGGGAATATCTCAGAAAATGGTAAATTAGAAAAATATGTAAATACTCAAGATCTGCATTCTACCATAGGAGTTGTTGTAGCCTTGGCTTTTTGTCGGGTTGTTTTAATTTTCCATCACTATCAATTTTAAATGGCTTTGAGAGCATTATTTCTTTTAGAAATCATTCAGTACTCTACTCCAGTGAGTTTATTATCAGTAGCCCCTTGATATTTAAGCTAAAACTTCTCTTAATTCCAGTCTATTTTTCCTCGTTAGCATTCTTTTACTATGCTCAGAGCCTTTTTTTGTTTCCCCTTTCTTCATGTTTACCTCTTCCTGATATTTACAGAAGTACAAGGGAGAATTTATGAAAGGAGGCAAACTCTTCTGGAGAGAACTCCCCAGGGATCTTTTACAGACATCACAGCTCTCTTGTGACACCTTCTGCAGCAGCTTGAACCTGGTGCCCTGGGCATCTCTGGGAATTTCTCAAGAATCCAAGCAGAGAAAAAGCACAAGCCACCCTTCGTGAACTAGAAAGAATGAAGTTCTGCCCTTATTTTTGAATTTCCTCAAGGGCTTTAAATTATGGGATAAACTCACAAAGCACCACACACAGTCTTTGGCATTCATATTGTTGTGTTTGAGGTTGTGGGGGGTTGATTACAGTCACGGTTCAGTAGGAATTTCATAGTAGGACTGTGGGGGTCTCTGAGATCCTACCCTTATTTAGATTATTTGTGCATGTTGGAAATATATTTCATGCATTGACATCTCATGATTATTTCATTTGGTTGTTGGATTAGTTATGTTTGGGGGGAAGAAAATTTGTTTATTTGTTCTTGTCTTGTATTTTATACCATGGTTCAACACTGGAATCTCTAAACCTCAAAAGATGTCCAGATCTTAGCATTGAGGTTTATGGGACAATTATTTTTATGTCTACAAGTTTTTCATAGTTTTTCCATATGTTGCATTTATTTATTGGACTATTTATTTCAAGATATCATGTTCAGAGTCTATTTAGGCTAATTTTTAGCATCTGTTAAGGAGTTATGTTCTAGTTATTTGTCTTAAAAACAAAAATTTTTATTTACTTTTTAAAATTTTTCTATGGTGGGAAAAGGTTGCCTCACTTATTCTATTACAAAATTGTTCATTTTAGTAATATGAATTTGGGAGAAATACAGAATCTGAGAGATGATACAAAAGTTGTATGGCTAGATACAAGAGCTTCATGTTGATTTATTCAAACAAAAAGTCAGAATGAGCAAAGAAGTGGAATTCTTTGATGACTCAGTTTTTATTCTAGCTACCCAATTAGATTTTATTTTTAATTTCCATTTGAGGTGGTGGAAAGTATGATATGAAGATACTACAATCTGAAGGTTTAAGTCAAAATTTTCTGCTCCTTGTTTGCTCATTTTTTGCTGTCTTATTTATTTATTTATTTTTGCGGTACTGGGGATTGAACTCAGGGGCATTCTACCTCCAAGCTATACCCCAACCCTATTTTTTATTCTTTATTTTGAAACCGGGTCTCACTAAGTTGTGGAGTGCCTCACTAGGTAGCTGAGACTGGCTGCAAACCTGGATCCTCCGGTCTCAGCCTCCCAAATGCTGGGATTACAAGCATGTACCACCATGCCTGGCTGTTGTCTTATTTTTAAGGCAAGTGTGGGCATACGAGGGGTAAGTGAATTAAAAGTAGGGCAAAGATACACAAAAGGAGTATCATCTTGGTCCAGCTAACAAGCCAAAGATCACTGCCTCTGTTTTTGAACTACAGCCTTGCGTCTCACTGAACTTTTTGAACAGAGTCAGAGGGCTACTGGGATGGGATAAAGAGCTCATGGTGATAGTGGGGATGGCATTGAAAGCCATGGTTAGAGGTCTAAGGATACCATGATCCTGGGGTGACTGATGAGGGGAGAGTTCGTGCCAGTGTCCTCCTCCATGAGAGTGTGGGGCTGGCAGACTCTGAATGAGTCTCCTCAGTTAAGTGTGGGCATTTGGAAAGGAATTGCGTTGCCCACCTTTCTATTGTCCTGTCTTTCACTTAAATGCTCCTGATCAGAGATAGTTCAGTGAGATGCCAGATAAGCTGTTGTATCCTATCTGGTGGGATATCTGAGGTGTTCTGATAGACCTGAGAGCAAGGAATGAGAAGATTGCTTTTGCCTAACTACTTTCAAGGTCTTCTGCCCTAAAAATGGTATCGAAGCCTTAGGTTGATAGGCGATGGTTGAAGAAGCATTGCAGCCTTGTCCTTGGGATACGGCTTGCTCATTTAACTGCTCTGCGTAAAACATTGAATGACTTTTAATCAGGATCTCAACACTACTGAAACAAAATAGTCACATCATTATTCTTATACAAGGAAAAACTGAGACTGAGAGACCCTCTGCATGTTGCTCAGTGTCTGTAACATTGAAAAATGAGTAGTGGACAAACTAAATATGGCCAGTTCTCTTACCTTGCCTTCTAGTCTATTTAGGTTGCCTATGTCCCCTTTAGTGTGTCAAAAAGAATAAACCATTGCCTGAACTTACCATGAGATCGAAATAGACTTGATTGTCTAAAATATTTTTTTTTCCTGAGAGAAGATTTCCAACATTAGGATGAATGCTAAACATTCCTAAATTCTAATTGTGAAGCACTAATGCTGTGCATTAGCACTTAGCCTCAGGAAATTCTTACTTTGGGTGCCAAATTAAACTAATTTACACTTACTAACTAACTAAACATTTTCTTAGCATGGCATAATGCTCACATTTTACCATAATATTGTACTTTACACTTCCCCTGCTATTTTATAAACTTGTATAAGGAGGGAAGTATTTCTAGCTTTGACCCATGAACCTTCACAGGCTCCCAGAGATTTGTGATGCAAAGGCCCTAAGTATACTATGATACTGATGTGAACTGTCAGTTGATATATATAAACTGTCCTAGTGGATGACATAGACTCCAAAAACATGGTGATATGGTTACATTTTCTGAGTATTCTTCTTTGTCTACTATTTATACTGCCTCACCCCAACTTTGTGCTGAAAAGTATGCAATGTTCTTTAAGCAAAAGTGTCACAGGTAAATTAAGCAAATTATTGATAACATGGAGAGAAGTCTTTTATAAGTGGACTTGGGAAGGCCACCCAAAATTTATATTTATGAACCTATATTCTCATCTCAGTTCACTATTTGAATCTATAATCTTATTTATTCTCATAACAAAGCCAAACAGACTGCCTCACACTTGAATACGAGGCCTCTGAGTTTCATTGGTATACTTCTGGAGGTCACCTCCTATATGGGCTTCCCCTGTGGGCTGGTCCCAGCATTCTCCTGCAAAGCCAATGTCTTGATCATGAGTTGGGAAAGAGCAGAGGATGTTTCAGGATGACAATTTATCCAGCTGGGAGTTAGCCGTTCCATGTTGGAGTGGTTACACAGGCCGTGTCATTAGCTGTGGGAAATATGGATGATTTCTGACAAATATCCCCTAGAAATCAGATTCCAAAGTCCCCTTTGTCCTTGGTTGGTTTAATGCTCCACACATTCTGTCTTGCTTTGTTAGAGTCTGGATCCCTGCCATTCCTATGATAAAGGCAGTGGGGAATGTCTCACCTATCTTGGTAATTCAAGCTTTTGTCCCATTTTCCAGGCAAGATTTCAAACTTTTAATTACCCACTTAGTAAAACCCAGATGTCCCATTTCAAAGACCTATTCCCATTAGGGAATTTTCATTTCCAAGCAATAGTTGGATGAAATCCTAGCATCATTTTACTGCATCCCATTTCCAGTACTTTCACTTTTTTTTCTGAGTAAATAGGACTATAAACTTTTAATTCTGGAACCCATTTTAGATAGAATTGGGAGTATACCACAATCCACTACATTGAAGCTTTCACATCTAAACCCTAACCAGTTCTTTTCAAAATATTTCTTAGCATGCATTTGGTTCATAAACCTTCTTGGGGTGCTAAGAGGATAAGTGACTTTCAATTTGAAAATACATTACCAAGTGTTCCATCTCTTATAGTTTAAGGAATGCCCTGGTCAAGGTCTCACAACATTTACCTGACAGTGATTTTGATAAACGGATTCATCACTGGGTTGGAAAAAGGCCAAAGTGAGATGGCTCTTGGATCAATTTGCCGTGGCCATGTGAGTTGGCAGAAGAGAGTGGGTCTTGTGTGACCTTGTTTACACAGGACATTTCCACAGCTGTGCTAGCTGAAAGTCTCCATTTCAATTGCTCATTTCCATTGACCAAACTGGCTAGTCTAATTACCTGTTGATGGCATCCTGCATCAAACAGCCATTTTCCAATTTCAAGAGAAAATGCTTGGGAGTTTAAATTGACTGTATTGATTTGTAGGTAAAATAACAATACAAAAATTAGCTTTAATAATCGTATTACATTTTTTTTTTGTATGTGTGGTACTGGGGATTGAAACCAGGGCAATTCTTCCTCTGGGCTATATCCCTAGTCCTTTTTTTTGTTTTGTTTTGTTTTGAAGCAGGGTCTCGCCATGTTGCTGAGAATCTTGCTACATTATTGAGGCTGTCCTCAAGCCTCCAGTCCTCCTGTCTCAGCCTCTCAAGTACTGGTATTACTGACATGTGCCACCATGCCCAGCTGACATTACAATTTAAATAAAACAACAGATGATTAAAACTGCTGTTTCAAGGTGGCATTTATATGACCTAGTGATGTGGTACTAAGCTTGATGAAGGGAATTTCAGGCCAGGATATAAATTATGACTCGTTCTCAGTTAGAAATGACATCTTATTACATTTAATACTCTTACAAGTGTTCTTACAGACACTGTGAGATCACAGTAGCTTTATTTCCCATAACTAGAAAACTACCAAATCTGGAAGACCTTGAGCTGGTAGAATCACAGGTTGTGTGCATGACATCCTGGGAAGCAAAAATGTGCAGAGGGCCGGAGACCTGGCCCCACTTGCACTCCTCATTTTGACTTCTTCACCTCCCTCTCTACTTTCATTCAGCTCCAATCCCTCAAGCCGTTTGTAACCGGCAACTGAACACACCAGCATATGTTGGCCTCAGGGATTTTTCACTTGCTGTTTCTCTGGCCACCCTATTTAATATTGCAATTCTTCCTGCATTTCCTGTTCTTATTTACTTTATTTTTCACCACCTGTCACTATTTCACACAGTATAAATGTAGCTTATTTTGTATAGTGCCTGGGCCTTCCTCTCCTCCTCTAGAGTCCATGAACGTAATGATTTTTGACTCTTCTTTTTTTTTCCCCCCAATGTGGTGCTGTAATACCTACACTACTGCCTGGCAGATAGTAGATAGTTCAGATGTCTTCTGGGAATAAATGAATGAATTAACAACTTCCAACATGTTGTTAAAGACAGCTCAGAGTTACTAGAATCATGGGGAGTCTTGATCTTCCATACACACCAGGTTTAAAAGAGACACCGTTTGGTGGTTTTACTCATTCCATGTTGTGGCTAGGTAGGGCTATTATTCGGAATGGATGATGCCACCTCCGTAGAGTGAACCTAACAGAAGCCTATAGTAAACTGAATTCCTTTGTTATTTCTCAAATGACAGGCATTTTGATGTGGAGGCTTGAACCAAAAGTCATTTCAGGTGGTATGACAGCTTGAGTCCACAGCCCAATGTCATGGCTTTGATGAAAAATAAGGTTTAACATGAGAGAGACAATAGCCAATTTCTCATTTATGTCACAGATAGAGCCATTTTGATTCCTGTGATTCCAGGCTTTGCCTGTCTTCCTGCTACTTCACTTGGATTTATAGAGACTCGCCTTACTGAATTCTCTTGCTCTCTTCTGGAATATTGCTTTTGTGCAAACAACGTTGGTCTTACTATTCAGTCCAGTTGATAATTTGGCATCATTTGGCCAGATCTTGAGGGAATTACTGATTTGTCAAACAAATGTAGCTATTTGGAAAACATGTTTGCTTTCATGGTGTTTTATTCATAGTAAGTTTTATATTAAGTATATTTCAAATAATTGATAACATATGTGGGAAGTTATATACAAAATTACATGAATATTCTGTATGTCTTGGTTGTGAATATTACAGTATTTGTTCTAAAAGAGTGACTTTTATTGGTCATTTAGTATCAGGGACATACATATACTTTTAAATTAGTAAATGCATATGGATATAAAAATGCCAATTATGTGCCTACTATCATTTTTGTAGGCCAGATCAGCTTCTGAAGCTGCTGTCTGGCACTGTTCCTTTTATCCTTCTGTAGAAGTTGAACACAACTTGTATGATTAGGTGTTGTGATGATGGATGCTAATAGGGAACATGGCATTTAATTCTTCCTGGCAGATTCCCCAACACACTGGCAGAGGGGACAGGCCATCTTTAGGTAGCATGTGCTCTAGTCTTAATGCATAGGAGATTGTAGCATTTCTTTAATTGTCCAATTTGTTTCATGTTACCAGGTGGTTTTGATTAATGATCCAAAACAAGTGAATTTGTGTACAGAAGACAGAAAGAATTATAACTCAGATGGTTGCTTTTAGGTCAGTACAAGTTACAATAGAAATACATAATCTTGTTACTGGTGCAACATTAATTCCTTCCATATTGAGGGGGATGAAGTACCTAATTAAAATTCCAACATTTCCTTCCCTCTTTTTAATCTTCCTACATGCTAGAAAATGTCTACAGTACCATGAATGAAATATTTTTCATTTCTAGACACTGTGGATTTTCATCAAAACATTGCTTCAGTGCTTCAAGTACTGTGAGGTGTTAGGGATGTTCTTCATGTCCTCTTGTTTTCTCCTGCCTTCTTAAGAGGAGAAAGCACATGGCCTTTCCCTGCCCTGCATTAGAAGGGCAGGAGTCTAAAATACGTGTCCCCATCCAGTTCTGTTATTCTAAAGCATTTTTACTTAAATAGTTTTTTTAAAGTATAATTCTTACTATGTGACAAGAAATGTTCTCAATGCTTCACAAATATTGACTCTTTTGTTTTTCGTTCCCTCTTTCTCTCTGTAAGCTGTAATAATTTTATTTCCATGGTTGAAACACTTCTATGAGTCTCTTGTTTACATGAAACCTAAACCTCCTTGGATAAGTACAATTCCACCAGGTGTCTAGCCTGCATGAAAAATTAATTTCTCAACTTGAACAGAGGCCCCGAATTAAGAAACACATGGCAATTAAAATCTATACAACTGGATGCTGTGAAATAAGGAAAAGAAATAATTAAAAAGATAGTGCAGTGCCTGGCACAGTGGTGCACATCTGTAATTCCAGCACTTGGGAGGCTGAGGCAGGAGGATCACAGGCTTGAGGCCAACCTCAGCAAGTTAGAGAAACTCTCAGCAACTTAGTGAGATCTTGTTTCAAAGTAAAAAATAAATAGATGAATAAAAGCTGGGTGTGATGCTGCATGTCTATAATGTCAGCACTTGAGAGGCTGAGACAGGAGGATCTAGGATCACAGATTTGAGGCCAGCCTCAGCAATTTAGCAAGGCCCTCAGCAACTCAGTGGGACCCTCTTTCAAAATAAAAGAAAAATAAAAGATCTGAAAGAGTAACTCAGAGGTAGAATGACCCTGGGTTAAATTTCCAGTACAATCAATCAATCAATCAATCAATCAAGTATAGGAGTTCTAATCTGGGTACTTGGTAGATGCATCTGCCACCAAACCAAATGACCACAGAGAAGAGCAGTTTGGGAGAGCAGGGCATGACAAGGTTGGCTTTGGTCATTGGATGAGACATCTTAGTGATATTAGAATGCCAGGAGAAGGGATAAATGGTCAAGGTCACAGAACACAGGGAACTTTGAAATCAAGAGCCAAGATGAAGGAGTTAGACAGGGGAAATCAATACTTAGATGTATTCTGCCCAAACTCCATTCCTATGGTGAATCTGTGATCCAGAAGCTATGGATTAGATAGCACATGGGTAAGCATCCCTGGAATATGTCCTCTTATTCTGAGGTATTTTCTTTCTTTCTTTTTTTTTTGGGGGGGGGGAGTGGGGGACTTGAGAAACTCTATTCAAATAATATATTTTAAAGACTGTAATTACATCTATTATTATAAGGGCAGTCAGAGGAATGAGGGCAATGGTTTGCACAGAATTCCTCTGATTTTCTACTCCCTCATAAGGAAAGCTAAGAAAAACAATTAGTCTTCACATGCTGGGAGCAAAGAATGCAGCACTTTACAGTCAAACAGGGGAACAAAAGGCAGCCCTGACCTCCAGAATGGACTGTTCAAAGGACCTTAGCCCCTTATGGAATGACTTGATATTGCCTCATTCTCATTCACAGTCTGCAATATAATACTTGTTAAAGGAAGACCTTATCAAGTTCTAATCAAAGGAAAAAATGATGCTCACACCAAGTCTATGATTAGGAATGACAAGGCAGACAACGATAGTGGAATCTGAATATGTAAATGAAGTTGGAAGAGGGCCCCGTTGTCCGTCCCTTCAGATCCATACTTCGCACAGTGCTGAGTACACAGTAGGTGCTCCAAAAATATTTGTTGAACAAATGGATCAATGATCGAATTGGATTCTGAAGGTTAAGGACTGTTAGCATCAAAGAGCTGGGCTGCAATGAAATGTGTGTCCTGAGTGCACTTTAATATTTTCACTGGCATCTAAGAGATAGGGGAGGGATTGCGGGGTATAAAGGGTGCTAGCACTCAGGAGAGAAAGGGATGGTTTATTGTACTTCCACAAAGGTCAGTCCTGGGGAGTATTAATTGTGAGGGAGACTAAAGAACATTTGGGCTGAATGTCAGGGGAAGTTTTTGAAGAGAAAAGAGTGGTTAAGCTACATAACAGAGCCAGAGGTAAAGACACAAGGGAACAGATGGGAGTACCAGTGGATGAACAATTTAAAGGGAGACTGGACGAAGTCCTGGAGAAGTGGGAGGGGACTCACTCCTTGGGGGAGGGGTACATACTAGGAGAGTTTTCAGGTTAATTTTTTGTCTCTCAATTGTGTACTACCACACTGGACTTTCCTAAAATGCAAAGACAGTTACGCATGTGTGTGGTTTGGTAGAGGGGCCTTTGCAACTGGGAGGATATTACAATGATATGACAATGTTAAAAGGAGCTTGTGTATTTGGAAAATGATGCTACAATCAGGTAAGATTCTGGGAGAGTGAGGAAGAGGCAGATGATTCATCCTGCAGTGCTTTGAAATGGTGTGTTTATCAAGTATTCATATGATTAAATATAAACGTCTACAACACAAGATAGAGTCCAACTCTAATTAGAGAAAGTGAATTAGTGAATTCCTTTCAGGTCTATGATTTTCAGAAAATTAAATTTGAGGACAGTGATGCCACATAGCTTAAAAGTACTCAAAATCTCTAATGTCCCCTGGAGCTAAAAATCCTCTAAAATCAGCCTACATAATGAAGCCTTTGTTATGGCTCAAATTTGCTTATATTATATAGAGAGAGTGCTTTGTGCTGCATATTTTGTAAGTTAATTTTAAAAGTTGAGCTATTCACATTCAAGAAGTGAAATCACAGGTCACTTCATAGAATCCAATAAGGAATTTTGTTATAAAATGAAAAGACTTTCAACTCAGCCACAATATAACTTCCTTTTTTAAGTTCAACTCAACCCCAATACAAACCTAGAACTGTCAGCTTTTTAGTGCTACTAAATTCACTTGTCCTTTTAAGGTCTACCTTAAAAAGAAACATTATCTCTTTTTTCAATTCAGCACCTTAAAATTTTAATAGATAATAATAATAATAATAATAATAATAATAATAGTATACTACTACTAATAATAATAATAACAATAGAAGATATGTGGGAGGCAGGAAGATAAGGAATTTGAGGCCAGCCGGGAAACCTAGAGAGACCCTGTCTTAAAGGGTTGGGGGTGTAGCTCAGAGATAGAGCACTGCTGGGCTCAATCCCTAGTACCAAATAAAAATAAATAAATAAAAAATTAAAAAGGATGATCCTACCATATGATCCAGCGATCCCTCTACTGGGTATCTACCCAAAAGAAAGGAAACCAAACTATCAGACCAACGCATGTGTATCTGTTTATAGCTGCACAGTTTACAATTGCCAAACTATGGAACCAGCCAAGATGTCCAACAACAGATGAATGGATTACAAAACTATGGGATATGTACACAATGGAATTTACTCAGCCATAAAGAAGAACAAAATCATGTTATTTGCAAGGAAATGGAGAGAACTGGAAAACATTATGTTAAGTGAGATTAGTCAGTCACTAAAAGTTAAAAATCAAATGCTCTCCCTAATATGTGGAAGCTAGGGAGAAAATGGGACATAAGAGGGACTCCAGGTGAAGGAGCATTCTTAGGTGAACAAAAATTTGACTTAATGGAAGGTAATGGGAGGAGGGGGGACACCCTAATGAGCATGATGTA
>PVLC010002639.1:20075-68306 GCA_004027655.1 Graphiurus murinus | reverse complement strand
AGGAATATAGTGCTCAGAAGATGGCCAGGTGGCTAAAAGCCTTCCTACAGTTCTGACTCTGACTGCCTGCTGAATAGTTCCTAGGGATGTTTCAATGGCAACTCAAATTCAGGCTTATCTCCATTCCCAAAGGTACTGCTACAATAGTCAATGGTTAATGCTCACCCTATGTAACAGGTGCTCAACTACTCTGAAAGCTAAAATAGAAGCATGTGTCCTTGATCTGGGGAGGATCTGCCACACCTCCCTGTAGATTCAGCACCTGAGAGGACACTGGTTTCCAATAGAGTCCCCGTACACGGAGAACAAACTGCTTCTAACACATACACAAATAGTGTTTTAAAAATATCTATAGTATTAAGCTAGCCATTTTCCCTCTGAATCAAAGTCAACCTTATTTTGGGTAATTTCAGAATTATGATCATAAAAAGATGATAGTAAATGAGGCTGATTTTGCTAATTTTCACAGTCTCTCCATCTTTGCTTTACCACCTTTAGTTATGAATGGCAGTCTATCCACTCAGGAATGGGGGAATCCATGACAGCCCCTTATTTTTTGATTGGCTTTGATCTTGTGAACTGAACAAACTCATTGAGGATGCAAATGTTCAGAGATTCTCTGCCTAGGTTTCCCACAGTCCAGTCGATGGCCCAGGTGTGGCTCCCACCAAAATCAGGCCCGTTCTTAAGTCCCATCAACAGCTACATGTGTGATTCCTTAAGTCATGAGACTAGAGATTGTCAACCACTTCTAAGACTGCTCCAGCTTTTTTATTGCAAAGGATTAGGACCTGATTTTTATTTCTCAGCCATGACTCTACATTTTAAATATTTGTTTAGATACTCAGAGATTGTCAAGTTCCTTTTTGAGATCATTTTGTATATTATAATTGGGGGACATTTATGCATAAAGAACACTTAAAAAGGTTGGTTTCATTAGAAATACTAACTAGAATTGTCTAATTCCTACAATTCTTCCATAATATATATTAATGATAATATCTTACATGTGTTTTCTTATACCTAACTGTGTAATTGTCTTATAGTAGAGTTCTCTTGTTAGCATTTTGTTGTTTTTTCTGTTTTTGTGTGGTCCTGGGGATTGAACCCAGTTGTGTTCTACCTCTGAGCTACCCCCCCCCAAACCTTTTTATTATTTATTTTGAAACAGGCATGCTGCTGGCTTTGAACCTGTGATAGTCCTGTCTCAGCCTCTGAAGTACTGGGCTGACAGGCATGTGCCACTATTTTCTGTGGGAAATGCTTTAATTAGCATTTCCCACAGAAAAAGAGCATGCTAAAGGGTTGCTTTGGCATTCAGTGATATGAATTATATTTTTGTGAGAAAAAAAGGAAATATGCCTTTAACCATTATCAAATATTTGGGTCTAAAATAAAAGCTATAAAAATGGCTCTTGCAAACCTCATGTAAGGTTGTGAAATGAAAATGGTGCCCCTTCAACATGCTTGAAAATATTTTTCTTTGCAGCAGAACCTACAGGTAGCTCCCTAGGAAAGTTACCAGTATCCTGCATCTACCCCCCTCCCCACATACACACACATGCAAACACATACACAATAAATAATTTCATTGCTCAGAACAAGAGCAAGGACATAGAAGGCAAGAAAATGCAACATAAATGTGAAATATTTCTGTTGACTCTTTGTAACTTAATTATTAGATTAGATACTTGAGAAGTTTGTGCTTAATCTAATTCTTCTCTAAAGCATGTGCCTGCAGAATGAGTTTGTGGACCATCCTTGCCCAGCCCTACCTCCTGCTCAGGCTCGCCATCCCATGTGACAGGTGCTGCCTGTGCTGTCTGGAGAATAGCCATTTGGTCTTCCTTTAAAGCCCACATGAACGATTAGAGAAAAATCAAACTGAATATACCAGCTTAGAGACATCTGACTGTCACAAAAGGCTCTCTGCTTGCCTTCCGTTCCCAGAAAGCCCTGGCATTCAGTCCTCCATGCTGTCCCAGCTCACAAAGCTCACAAAAAGATGGTTTAGTCTGAGGACGATGTTGACAGGACCGCACATTGCTTGTTGCTCCAGGCCTGTCTTCACTCAAAGGCCTATCTATTCTCCACTGCCCGTCTGCAATTAGTGCTCGTCAGCTCTATGGAATTTATCTCTCCAGATTTTCTAGCTGTAATTATAGTTTCTCATTTACAATGGAACATTACACTCTTTTTGGAGCTACTTCATATACTTGGCAGCCGACTAAGGTGATCATATGTCCCGTTTTTCTTTCTTCCTGTCTTTCTTTTAAAACCAGGACAGGTCTTTGTTTCTGCTGAAGTTTGCCGTTTCTCCTTGTTACTGATGTGCAGCCTTCTTTGTGCTGACGGCCAAGAAAATTCTGGACTGCTGCCCTGTTTGCCTCCAGAGACTGATGCAAAGTGTTCAAAGTAAAGTCAGTGGGCTTTTTTTTCAAAATAGAGTTTACCAGAAACAAGACATCTTCGTGCTTATGAGGACCTTGCACTCCACTGCAAAACTTTCAAAGACTGACAGCCAGGACTTGGCTTCTCTGAGGTTTGCAAATGTACTTGAGACCACTTGAAGGAAAAAAAAAAAAAAAAGGTTTCAGCAAGGGTGACAATACAGTTAAAGACTCAATTTTACTTTATTTTAGTTATTTTCAGTTTTTCATTTGATGTTGGGTGTACTTCAGATGGAAATTGAAGTGGACTTTCTGCCAGTTTTTTGTAGAGATAAGATTGTGGAATAATTTGTTTAACCAGAATTCCCTTAAACCTGTGTATTTTGCTGCTGTCCTGAAAAAGAACATCTAGTTTCATGTGGTCGGCTTAGGTTACATGAATTATTATAGCTAGTTCTCTTATATCCAGCTCATAAAAAAAAAGGTGTGCCATATTTTCTGTACCCTGCATACACCATCTCTGCTTATTTACCTAAGAACCGATCTACCTAATCACTGAGATAGAAACAAATATAGCACCCGTTCCTCTCCCCCAGACCATTTGAATACATTATCCATTTATTCGGTGGTTGGTTCGAGTTTAAATGAGTCATTTAATAACCTCTGTTCACAGCAAGTTAAGTTGCAACCAGCTGGCATCCACAACTCACAGGATTGTTAACTGCTCCAACCAGGATCAGAGAGTGCGCTCCAGCCTTCCTGAAGGGCATTACGCAGCATTGCTCCAGCTATCATGGCAGGAGTTTCCAGCAAATCTGTGCCTTAGGTAATGAAATGGCCAGGACAACTATCAGAGTTTCAGAAAATAGATGTCACTGTGTATTCTAATGACTGGAAGGGCTATTGATAAAGCTGTTTGAGGCTGATTATCATTATAGATGAAGAGGCTCTGTTCTGCTCAGGAGGCCTGTGGGAGACTGGATGAGAAGTGCAACTGCCTTAATCCACATAAAGGTCATTTTGTACGAAAGGACAGTGGCACTCAAGAATGGAGAATGGGTGACAGGGTGGTCACAGAGGGAGACAGAATGCTTCCATGTAAAGTTTACTCTCTTTGTATTTTAAAGAACTACTTTTATTTAAGGACATCACTATTCTAGTCTTTTTTTTTAATAGCATGGATTACTTTATAATGTATATAACTCATTATTTCTTACTTGTCTTGTGTATGGTATATCTATTATCTGGCTTCTCATCTTGAATTCTCAACCATAATTCTCTGTTCTCTTTACCTGGCACATGGGAGGTACTCAAATAGTTGAATGAATATATGTAGTGTGTGCTCATTTCTGAAAACTGAGAGGTGTAGAAATGTGTAAAAATAATATAAAGATCTGTATTTTCGGGGCTGAGACAGGAGGATCACAGGTTTATAGCCATCCTCAGCAACTTAGTCAGGTCCTCCACAACTTAGTGAGATGCTGTCTCAAAAATAAAAAGTAAAAAATGGCTGAGGATGTAGCTCAGAGATAGAATGTCCCTGGGTTCAATCCCCAGTACCACACACATATACAAAAAATATATAAAGAAATGGAGACTGTAATACAAATTATCACTGTCCATTAAACAACAATATTAACATTGCAAGACCTTTGCATAAATATGTATATAACAAAATTAGTATTTATCAAAGCTGCTCTGTCTTAGTCAGCATTTTCTCTGCTATAATCACATACCTGATTGTAGAATTAGAGGAAGAAAGATTTACTTGCTCATGATTTCCTTGGAAATGTTTGGGTTTAGTCCATGTGATCCTGGGATTGCAGATCTCACGGCAGGCATTGTTCTGTTTCCTGCCCCTCTCCCTGGGTTCCTCACCCTGTGTGAGGACACCTGGCAGTATCTGCAGGCATTTTGGGTGACCATGCTCTGGCGGTGGGAGAGAGTACATCTGGCATCTAGTAGGTAGATGTTGTCAAATATCTGACAGGCACAAGACAGCCCCCACCAAGAAAGATTATCCATCCCAAAACTAGTGGTGCTGATGCCTAGTAATTGGGACCTGCAAGTTTCTTTTCCTGTTCTAGCTTCTTCTGGTTGCATCCCCCTCTGTGAAGCCTTGTAGCAAGGTCTCTTTTCTCTGCCTCTTGGCTAACTACAGCAAGATCAGTGCTCTTGCTAGGCGCCAACCCCATGTCCTCTCAGCATTACCATGCAAAGAAAAGAAGTGCCTCCTGCCTGCCCCTGCGCCCTGCACGTGGCCACCGTGACCCAGAGGTAGCTGTGTGTGTGCCCGGAGACTCAAAGAGGTTGACTCCTGTCCATCATTCCTGGCTCAGAGTTACACTAAGTTGGTCATGAAAAATAGTTTTGTTCTCATTTCTCTAAATGTAAGAGGTCAAATTGAGTTCAAGGAACCAGCTCAGAAACCATTATCTCCATTGACATTTTGACATTTTTCTCCCTTTGGCCTTGCCCTAACCTGAGATTTATGCTCCTCCACAGCTCCCAGTTGTAAAGATGGGTGTTGGGAGATGCTGGGATAGAAGAGCCAAACCGGCTGGAGAGCTGTCTGTAAAGCAGTCCTTGGCCTTGACCTTTCTAAAGTGCCCTTTATGCTTGCTTTATTTTTGCTTCCATGAATGTGAATCAATTTTTTTCCCACTAAAAGTCCTATTTTTATATATATAGAAAAACTGAATTTTTATTTACTCAAATTCTCTTTCATATCTTTCACTAGTTTCATACAATTACATTTACTTAAGTCCCTCATGTCCTTTAGTAAATGTATTCCTTAGAGTTTTGTACTTTGTGTTGCTATGGTGAATAACTTTTAAAAAAATTATATATTTAAACTTTTTGCCACTCATAAATATACATCTATTTTATACATATTATATATATATTTTTGTATATGATCATTTAAAATTATTTCATCAATGACAATGTCTTTTCAGTTATTTCTCAGATTTCTAAGTGAACTATTATTTGAAAATGTTAAAATCATATGTTAGGACATGTCACTTAATGGGGACATGTTCTGAGAAATGCATTTTTAGGTGATTTTGTCACTGTGTAAATGTCATAGATTGGACTTACACAAACTAAAATGACTATATTGCCACTGGGTGATACAATCTTATGGGACCACTGCTATAATCTGCCCCTCGTTGATCAAAATGTCATTGTGCAGCATATGACTATAATTTGTTTGCTTTTTTTCCAGTGCTTTATTAACCCAATAAGTCATTGTTGTACAAAAATAGAATTGAAAAGTGCTTTATCTATGCAGATATCTCAACATAGGTGGGTGGCTTGGAACCTTTATGAAAATTTGAACAAAGTTCTTTTTCACTGCAGATGCAGCCCCACTGTAGAGCACACAGAACACTGATTGCATTTCGTCCCCAACCCACCTCTGCTGCAGCTGTAGACAGGAAACCACAGATCAGACAGAGGTGGAAGGGAGTCACAGCTGTAGACAGGAAACCACATGATCAGAGGTGAGAGGGGTCACAACCAATACCTGTAGTGTCAGTTATATTTTTCTACTTTATGTTTTATTGCTTTGGTCAGAACTTATAGGACAAGGCTAAATAGTAGTGGCGATAGCAGTTAGTTAGCTAGTGTTTCCTTACATATATTGAGAACAGCAAGTATTTCACTATTAAGTATGCTGACTTAAGATTGACAATTTGAGGTATATACATGAGTTAGTATTTACCTGCATACATAAATGAATGATTTTTCTATTTTCTAATTAGTGACAAATTTGAAAATCAAAAATTAATCACTAGGGCCAGGTGTGGTGGTGCACGCTTGTAATCCTAGCATTTGGGAGGCTGAGACTGGAGGATCCTGGTTCTTGGCCAGCCTCAGCTGCTCAGTGAGGTCCTCTGCAACTTAGTGAGACCGTGTTTCAAAATAAAGAATAAAAAAAATGGGCTGCGGCTGTAGCTTGGAGGTAGAATGCCCCCAGGTTCCATTCCCAGTACCGCAAAAAAAAAAAAAAAAAAAAAAATAATAATAATCACTGTAAGAATATGTTAACTAGAAATAAACTTGACAAAAATGTCCATTTTATATATGAAGATCACAAAACTTTAGCTCAGAGCATCACAAAAGCTTCTCTCAGTGGGGCAACATACTAATTCCTATTTGTTGAAGGGACTCAACATTGCAAAGATAATCAATTACCCATAAACTATATATAAGTTCAATGCATTACAAATAAGAGTCCCAGGAGAACTTTTATATAAAGTGTTCCACTGGTGCAGGAAAGAAGACAAATATATCAGTGTTACTGAATAAAGAGTCTAAAATATATGGACATTTAAAAAAATTTATATATGTGATATATACTTACGTATGACATACATATATACATACACCTACACCTATAGCAATGCTAGTTTTCTTCCAAGTCAATGGGAAAATATATACTGGATAAAATAGTGTTGAAATAATTATTTATCAATCTAAGATGAAATTGACATTTCTACCTCATATCACACACACACACACACACACACACACACACACACACACACATAACCAAATGGATTTAAGACAAATATGAAAGAATTAGAGTATCATATATAAAAATATTTGTCTCCTCAGAATTTTTCTACTTTCTGAATTGTTGGTCATTATATATGTATATATGTAATTGTCATATATTATATAATTATATTTAATTATATATATTATATATATAATTGTTGGTCATTATATATATTACATATATACATAAATGCTTTCCCACAGGGTAATTAAATTTAAGGCATGTTGAAAACATAATTTTATATGCAGTTTACTAATCACAACGGATTAAGAATTGATGTATAGAGAGGTTAAGTAATTTCATCAAGGCCCACAGCTTCAGAGTAGCAGAGACTGGATTTGAATTTAGGCAGTCTCTCTCTAGCTGTATTATAAAACAGCATGATTTTCTGCTTCCAAGACTGAAGCTAACCAGTATTGGTGAATTTTGGGGGAAATAAATTTCTCATATACTGCATGCAGAAGCTTAATTTGACACAAACATTTG
Source organism: Graphiurus murinus (assembly GCA_004027655.1). Taxonomy (NCBI): domain Eukaryota; kingdom Metazoa; phylum Chordata; class Mammalia; order Rodentia; family Gliridae; genus Graphiurus; species Graphiurus murinus. The sequence continues at coordinate 60,866 of PVLC010002639.1, read as the reverse complement.
GAAGGCAATTTAACAATAGTTATAAACATCTAATACCTAATGTATGTTTATCCTTTAAATCAGCAGCTCTTATTCTCACCAGTGTACAAAGAGATCTCTATACTATGGAAGTGTTTGTAATGTACTTGGTAGGCAATTGATGATATTTTCTCTATCTCTGCTTGTAACTGCATGTATGTAGTTTTATTCACAAATACGAGTCATACTGCAGAAATGTGTGTGTCCTACACATTGGTGCATTAATTTCATTAGCAAGTTCTACACTCCAATCTCCTGCTAGTGCTCATCTTTTGGAAAGTGACATATGACCCAGGAGCTGGGTGCGCTGGTACTTTTTAGTATATAGATTTCTGCATTGTTAAATTTTTAGAGTGAACCTGTGGCAAATAAAAAACATAAATAAAAGGAACTCTCCTTTTAGTCATTTTTAAAGAGTCTTCTTTTAATTGGTGAGGCAGATTTGGGATATTAGTCATTGTGTTTCTCCATTTATTAAGACGATACAATTTTTTCTTGTTTGGTGGATTGATTTGAAATGCTATATTAATAGATCTTCCTAATATTAAGTGGTTGTCATATTCATAATATAAAGAATTTTTTTTACTTTTCCAGAGCACAGTGTTCCAGTAATCTATGGTTAAATTTGTGGTTGGGATTTATGTAGAATTTTCTGAACTATTTTTATGTATAAGATGGAGATATATTTCATGTAGTATTTTTGTTGGATTTTGTTTGTTTGCAGCATTATGCTGATTTTGTAAAATGAAATTGGTAGCTTTTCATATTATTTCATATGCTCTATCAGAATTCATGTGGTGATGAAATTAGCTATTATTTAAAAGTTTGAGGGGAATTATCAGTTAGGTCAATTTTTGTAATTACTCATTAAGTTAAAAATATTTGTCTCTTCAGAATTTGTTCTACTTTCTGAATTGTTGGTCACATCATTTTTTTCCTAGAAAATTAAATTTAGCCCAACTGTTAAATTTTTTTGTATGCATTACACATATTATGCTCTTATGACTTATAATTCTCTTTATTTACTGTGGCCATTTAGTCATTTCATTTTCATTTATCTGCTTTCTTCCTTTATTCCTTAGATCTTCTACAGCTTTGCCTATTTTATTTTTTTCCCTAAGAAACAGCTATTATTTTTTAAGAATTAAGATGAGAATATTTGCTTTAATTTATATTTTTGAAACATTTACTTTTGACATTAATCATTAGTTTGTTTTCTTAAACATCTTAAAGAAATATGCCTGTGCTTTATTTTTCTTCCTTAGATTTGCTATATAGACACAAAGTTAATAATTTCATTTTGTTTATGCAGAACTGATCATCCAGAGAGTTAAAATTATGCCATTAGCTACTGTCCCCATTTCCTGAAGAGTGGCAGTGTTAATGAATATGTAAATATGGTGATTACTTTTAGAATAAAATACATATATATTTACAAGGAAATAGCTCTTTTTTTTTGTTGTTGTTGTTCTTACAGAATCATAGAGGCATTAAATGGAACTGATTGTGGAGTTGGCATATGAAATATAAAAGTCAGTTTGTTCAGGAATGAGAGAAGCATCTCAGTATCCTAATAGAAATGGCTGGACTGAAGGTAGACATTTGTATCCCCAAGTAATACCTACACCACTTAGAAGAGGAAAGACATGTGTTTACAATAAAAAGAAAGGCGCTCTGAGCCAGAATTTGCAGGCTTCCTTTCAGAGGCAGTTCACCTACCTCTATTTTCACCTGCTGGCTGCTGAACCATCTCTGAGTGTTCAGTTCTGTTTTGTGGCTGAAGTTCTCTAGGACCATAGTTCAGAACAATCTCATCTGGTGTTTCAAATTCTTCTGTTGGTTCAGTTAGGTGGAGAGATTTGGAGCATGGTTTGGAAACTGCTGCCCTTTTGGAAATAAGTTTGAGTTCCTGATGAGAGAAATGCAATTGATGCTCCAGGACAACAATGAATTAGCACAGGGTCCTGGAAAGATTGCCAGCATGGGAGCTGGTTAGGGCTCAGCTTAATCCTGGCTCTGTGACTCCAAGTATACCTTCACAGGCAAGGTGGTCAGCCCAATCTCACCAACTTCCTCTGGTAATGGGAATACTACTACTTATCTTTCAGGGTTCTCATGAGGATTAAATGTAAACTGTGTGTAAGACATTTTTAGAACTCCGTGTAAGACAGTGTTGAGTAAGTGATGAATCTATTTTTAGTATGATGATGTGACTTATTTCACAAAAGAGATCCAGTATCTTTTGTGATTTCCAACTGAAGGCATCCCTGACATTCCTCAGTCAAATCCTTGGCACGTTTCTGTCATTCAACACTGCAATTACTTTTACGACACAGGTAATTCAGTTCCACAAACATTTACAGAGTTTCTATTCTGCTGAAGACTAGAGACCAGGTGAGGGAGATGTAAGCAGGAGAGAAATCCTCTCCTCTTTTAACAAATGTAGCTCCTACCCACCAGGGTCACAACTCCATTACTTGACCCAAACAACTCTGATTGGCAAACACCAAACGTCTAACACTGTCCTGTAAGTTAAATTTGCCTGAGGCAGTATTCTTCTGAGTATCATGGAGTTTGACTGCACTCATTCATTTAACTTGACTTAGTTTTTGTGAAGTCAAATGTGAGAACAGGAAGAACCGGAGAAGAACTCGTGGCCCTTCAGTGATCCAAAGTGGAAACAGTAACATTTTATTAAAAATGAAGGAGTTTAGCAAAGTGTTTTAAAATAGAAATGATATGGGAGCTCAGCAGGTCATGGCAATGCCTTCAGAAGGATTTGCTGAAGGACTCTCCTCAGGGGTAAAGATCAAAGATCAGCTATTGGCTGGGTAAAGGGCCCAGTGTTTTTCATCTTCTCCTGTTCAGTATCATAAATAAACAAGGATATTGTGTGTATGGATTGAGTGGCTCTCTGGATTTGAGAGGTAAGGAAACATACAATTTCTCCATGTGAAAGGAATGCATGGCAAATATAATAAACTTTCAAATCTGGGGTGTAGAAAATGGGCTTCCATCTATTATTTACGTGAAATCATCCAGGATATTGTGAATTTGTCTTTCCTTTTTACTGTGACAGATTTTATTCAAAAGGAATTCAAGTTCGCCTGTTAGAAAGAAAATTCGTCATCACTATTTTTTGTTCTTTTCCCTGTCAGAAAAGAACCAGCTTTAAAATGAGTTTGTGCTGGGCATGGTGGCGCACACTTGTAATATAATTATTTGGGAGACTGAGACAGGAGGATGGCAGGTTCACAGTCAGCCTCAGCTACTTAGTGAGGCCCTCTGCAACTTAGTGAGACCCTATTTCAAAATAAAGAATAAAAATAGGGTTGGGGGTATAGCTTGGAGGTAGAATGCCCCTGTGTTCAATCCCGAGTACTATACACAAAAAATGAGTTTATAAAATTAGGATTTCCAACCACTTAGTGCCTTCATATAATACAAAATATAGCGATAATCTAAAATAAAAATGCAAAGGCAATTTAGGCCTGAAAATATTGCTTTTCTTTTATGGTTGAGTAAGGCATATAAAAGCTTCTGTACTCTTTCTGAATTGTGCTATACAAGATGTACTCCTGATAAGTAAGAAACATCTGGGTTAGATTATTTTCAGAAATCTGTGGACACATATCTGCTTGGGTGGTATGATCTTAAATAGAGGTGATAAATAGGTAGGTGGAAAGTTTAGAAAATTTGCTCGTTCTATCTACATTATGAAATACTGAGTGTGCCAGTGCTGGGCAGAGTTCATTGAGAAGCAATATTTCTGAGATATAAATTGGTTGTAAACATTTCTAAAGTGTGCCATTATCCAGTGAATTTTAATTGAGTTAAACATATTTGCTCACTGTATCTAATATAGAATATGTCTTATGAATTTTCAAGAAATAAATATAATACCTGCTATTTTCTAAATTTGCTAATGCATCTGTATGTGCATAATCTTCCTAGATTTTTCCTGGATGATCTTACTTTGAAACATAGCATTATAGCTGTGATTGTCAAACAACAGACTTTTGCAGCCTTTTTCTTTTTCTTAACGTTTGGCCTTTTAAATTTTGTCCTAGATAAAATCCCAGAGTGGAATCAGAGAGCATCTGCTAGCATTATTTCCTGTGACTGATTAAGTAAAATGCTAGTGTTTGGAATATAGCATTACTCAGAGGGAATGTACAGAAATACTCCACTCTGCTGGTTATATCTGTTTCATCTGTCCTGAGAAATGGATTTGAAGAGATATATGCCAAATAGGAGTAAGTCCATAGAATACAACATGATGCTGAAGGGGCACCCAGGACCTTCTAATGTGAGAAATATGGCAGGAATTGAAAACATTTACTCTGGATACAGAAGATTAATTAAAAACTATTGCCACCTTTAAACATTTGAAATAATGGAATTTAGAAGATTTTTCACATATGTGCCACATCAGGTACAATCTGATCCAACATATAGACATAACTAGGTTGCAGGATTTTTTGGCTTAACATGAAGAAATACTTTATTGAAGTCAGAATCATCCAAGAATTACTGTTTGCCCTTAAGAGGGAGTGGTCTGCAGAATTCAGCTGAATGAGCCATCAGAGTACCACTATAAAGGGGATTGGGTGTGGCCTTGGTTACAGAATTGCAGGATGGGATGGCAAATGAGATTTTTTTCAACCTAGAGATTTTGTAATTTCTACTACCAAATTTCATATTAAAATAAGAAGCTGTGTGAAACAGAAATAGTGTATATCTCAATTCCTGAGATTCTGATTTCAAGCAATATGGTAAAAGCAAGGAATTACTTCAACAGATGCATTTGCAGTTTTTGAAGATTATTCTGTATTTTTGTAATTAACTTGACGAATAGAAGCTGCAAGGGAATGGTTCACTCCTTTGAAAAATAGAAATGAATTAACAAATGACTTCAACTTTCAATTGATATTTTATTTGTGACAGGTAGAAAGAGTCATGACAAAATCCAGGCTATAGTCGGAACAGTGGCACGTATAGACATTAAAATTCTATTGCTTTTATATACAAAATTCAGCTTCTGTTTAGCAGCATTAGTATATTCACCTTGAAATAATATTGAAAATAATGGCTCTCTTTTGTTAAGGCAGCTAACTTTGTGCCAGGTGTATTTATGCCTCAGGGTAGCCCTATGGAGTAAGAACTATTACTAATGCAACTATTAGTGTTACAAATGACAAAGTGGAGGCAGTCAGAACTGATGCCTCCTTGCCCAGTCACTGTGGTGGAAGTTTCTAGTTGTTCAGAAAATAAAACTTTCTGCTTTGGGGCAAAAAGATATTTTACAATTTCCTGCCTTCCCGTGTACTTAGATGTGGATGTGTAATACAGAGTCTAGTCTCAGGGAGTTTGGGTTTTTTTAAGTGGATGCTGACCAATAATATAACTCCTTTTCTTTTTACACACACACACACACACACACACACACACACACACATATATATATTTTTTTCCCATGCTTTCAACAAGGCAATTCTGATGTTGTGGTCCTAGCTCATTGCATGTGAAATTCACCTGACCCAGTAGTCCACAGGGCAGTGGGGGCAGGGGGAGTCTACATAAAGCTTCTTTCCAGTCAGGGTTCCCTAAGCTGGGATGGTATCTGGTCAGCCAAGGAGATACTCCTTTTTAGTAAGTGTAAATATAAGACATGAAGAGAAGTAATCACCAAACACCAGAACAATGATGCTGGGGGAGTCAAAAAAGCAGAATAGTAAACAAAGCCCTGGAGTAGGAAAAGTATGATTGTTAAAGAGTAGTAGCTGCCTTTCTTTATGTCCTCATGTAATATACATCGATAAACTCTGGTCATTGACCAAATCTATGAATTTTCTATTTTTACTGCATCAAATTGTCACAAACTGGTTTAAAACAATATGCATTTATTGTCTTAAAATTTTGGAGGTCAGAATTCTGAACTGTGTCTTTCTGGGCTAAAATCAGGGTGTCCACAAGGCTGCATTCCTGTGTGACTCTAGGGAAAATTAATTTCTTGCCTTTTTCAACTTCTAGAAGCTGTCTTAATTTCTTGGCTCACCACCCCTCCCCCTGCTCCCTTTCATCTTCAAAGCTACCAAAGGCTGGTGCAGTTTTTCTTATAATGCCATCTCTCTGGCTTTACTTCTGACACCTTCATTCAAGGACCCTTGTGATTATGGTATCCACCCAGATTATCTAGGATAATCTTTTTAACTCCAGCAAATGAAAAACCTTAATTGCATCTGCAACTTTCATTCTTTTTTGCCATATCAGATAACATACTTGCAGGTTCCAGGGATTAGGATGTGGACAACTTTGGGGGCCATTATTCTGTCTGCTACACCAAATGTAATACAAGTTACTTTTTTTTTCTCTGAAAATATGAAGCAACAAATATTAAATTTAAATTATCATTTCTTACAGCTATCTACCACTGATATTTTTCAATAAGGTTAAGGCCCTATGACAAGCATGGACCAATAGCTAATCTATTTTGCAAGCCCTGGTAGACAATGATATATTAAAGAGTCTTGAAGCAGAAAAGGACAGTGGGGGAAGTCCTACCAGAGGTGGATGATGATTTGTCCTTTATGCAGAAACATGGAGTGTTATATTAGTCTGAGTTTCATTCAGATTCAAGTGACAAATAAGATACCAAATAAGATTGGTGTTTTCAAGAAATTAAAAAAAGAAAAAGAAAAAAAGAACATTCCACCACACACTTCAGAGCACACAATTGTTCAGCAGAGTGTCAGGTTGAGAGTCTGAGTTGACTATAGTTGTTCTGTACCACAATTACTCAAGTGAAGCAGTAATTCCTTTATATCACTTTCTTAATACAAATTCTCTTTTTCTGATGGCATCTAGTAATGAGAATATCTCTATCCTCATGAATTACTGAGCTATGTTGATTGTTACCTGGGGTGATTTGTGCATAAACATGGTAATTAAATATATGTACTTAACTCTGATTCTTATGGGGAATAAAGCACAAACAATAACAACAACAAGAGCAACCCCCAAACCCAAATACAACCATATAGATCAAAAGAACAAACAAATGGAGAAGAAACAGTATACAAGAGAGGGCACTCAATTTCAGAAAATGAAGGAGTATCAACTGCCTCTGCAGAAGTTGAAACGTACCTACAGAGAGTACGAAGACAGAGAGGCAAGGTGAAGAGCACTGTAGATCCTCAGAAAAGTCCAGAGCTTGATGACCCTAGGAACTTGAGAAGCAGATGATACTCCTTCAGGCCAGACAGATTGGCTGAATTTTTTTCACAAATAAATTAGTCTTTCTGATATATGTCCCCACTTGCTGGGTTTCTGGACTTAGTGATATCAGGCATAATGGAATAACCTGCCAATGACACCACCCCAAATTTTAAAGTCTACATGATCCATCTGTTCATACAGAGCTTCCAATCATATTTTTAGTATGTCATTTGTGATTTTGAATCAAGAATCACATTTGAGGAAGGCTCTCAACATAAAACTTAGAGACCAAAACCAACAGAAAAGAATTGAGCACAGAAGAAATAGATACAACATAAAGTGCAGAATAAACCCTTAAAATACCATTAATTTAAAATAAAGATGACTTATCTATAAAACATGAAGCACAATTAAACAGCAATTAACAGTTTATGAAAATGATCCAAGAAGTGAAACATAATTATAATCCAGAGAAAGACAAGTCTTTGGATGGAAAGAGCCGCCAAATATCCACCACAATGAATAAGAAATAAATAAGCCAAACCCCACATCTAGAAACAGCATAGAATTTCAGAATACCAGAAATAAAAAGAAGATTCCAGAAGCTTCCCAAGGTGGTTGGGGAAGGCATGAAATATAACATGTACAGATACAAATGTAAAACAAATTATAATATAAACACAATGTTTAAAGAGAATGTGGAGGGAACTACCTACAAAATTGTGAGAAGAAGCTATTTTTAACCTAGAATTTTATAACCGATATGATGGGCAGACAGTGTACCTGCAGTGATCTCTGATGCCTGGTGTTCCTGTCCTTGTGTGATTCCTTCTCTTTCAGCATGTGTAGGACCTGAGACTTGATTCTAACAATAAAGGTCACAGGATGCACATGATTCCTGGTTATACTCAATAGTAGCAACCACCATGCTGGATTCTCTTTCTCTTGTTGGCTTTGAGAAACCAAGCAACCCTGTTGGGAAACTCCAAATGGCAAGGAACTTCTCTGAGCTGAGGTAGTCTCTGGATGACTATCAGCCAGTAACTACAGCCTTCAGTCCTAACTTCATAAGGAAATGAATTCTTCCAATGGCCTGTGTGAGAAATGAAGTGAATCCTTTCATAGTCTAGGCTCAGATGAGACTAAAGCCTCAGTTGACACTTTAATTACAGCTTTGATTACAGACACGTGAACCACAGGAACTATGTGTTGATTTAAGTTTCAGAGTTTAGGATAACATTGATAGAAAACAATGGATAACTAATACACCCAGAAAAATTACTCAATTGTGAGGGTAGAATGAAGATATTTTCAGACATGTTAGGCCTAAACAATTTTGACTGAAATTCAACTCCCTGGAGCTGTACGTCTGTCAGAAATGGATGGCATTCAAGAAGACCTAAGGCATGAAAGAGTAATGAGTGACAAAAATACACAAAAAATTGTACTGGCATGTGATAATTATAGTGGGAGCCCTTTACTGTGAGCAACAATAGCATCTGAAGTGAAAGAGAGAACCACATATCTACCTTTTTTGTGACATCACACTGTTCAGCATAGTATATATACAAATAAGTAGATGAGTAAGTGAATTCATGAAATAGAACTGTAAGAAACTCAAAGGAACTTGGTTCAAGCTGCATTTGTAGTGAGATTTGTACATAGAGCTAACACTGTCATTATCCACAACATCTTCAACTGGCAAGAGATGATGCTTTTATTTATTTCTATCACTTTATTTTATTTAGCACTCTGTCTCCAAACTCAAATAGGTGGTGAAAAATTAATATTTAAGTGAATGAGTGGATGAATTCAATATCAAAGTAAGACATTCAGTTTTCTTCAAGTATGGAATGGGATCTATCACAATAATCAAAACTGGATTTTATTCTATACTATTTAAAGTTGTTCAAACTGTACACATTTACTTCAAGAAATTAAATGCCAGAGAGCTACTCATCAGTTACAGACAGATTCAGTTCTGAAGAAATTGAAGATAATTAGAATATATACTTTCCATTTTCTCCACAATTGCAAATTCATATCACTTCAATCATCAATATACTGTCCCAACTCTGTCATCTTGTCATAAAACATGAAGGTAAAGGCAGGGTAAAGATTGGTATTATGCTATTTAGTTTTTGACATTCTGGGCATTATTGACTTTAAAAGAGATAATGTTTTTCTTAATGTATTGAAGTGTTAGGCAGAATGTAAGGGAGCATTTACCCTTATCCTGACCATCACATTAATTGAAATGGAAACACTGCACTGTGCATTAGGGGAAGTAGATAGAGTCTCTGAAGTAATTCCATCCCCCTGCTAGTTAATTCTTTTTTTTTTCTTTTAAGTTAGATCTCTACCTCATTGCCTGGCATTAATGAATTTTTAGTAATATAAAGAGCAGATGAGAAGTGAAGAACTCATTTCTAAATGAGTCGAAAAGCCAGCAGGCCACTGAGGATTAGAGGTGATCTTGCAAGCTCTTTCCAGTAGTGATACTTAAAAGATGCAGCCAAGTGAAAAGGAGGCTGGCTTTTGAGGAGCCATTGTTACCTCGGTACAGATTTAGATGGGTTTGGATATAGGGAGGGTGGTGTGGCTGCCTCTTCTGGTAATACTGGGGTCCTAATTTAGTTCTTTTCTCATATTGTTGGTCCACAATTTATCAAATATGAGTAATTGTGACTGAACCATTTCAGTCTTCTAGTAGAAGAAATGTTGAGGAAAAACACGAGGAATATTGTTATGATGCTATATTATATTATACTGATGCCTCAACTAAAATTCCTACCGGTATTTTATAAACTCAAAGTTTAGTTTTGACTATGGTGACCAACCATCTCAGTTTGCCTGGAATTTTATAATTTTAGCACTAAAGTTCTATATTCCAGGAAACCTCTCATTTCTAGGCAAACTAGGACAGTTCACCTGTCTGAGACACCTCTTGGGCTCCAGGCCTGGTAGGACCATAACTAAGATGATGGTGAGTTGTTTGGAATTAAAGATTCTGGAGTTTGTCCTTCTAAAAGATCTTAATTTCCATTCCAGTTACCTATACATTAACTTTTGCTGTGTTATGACCACAAATACTAGGTCCCAAGATGGCTTTACCCCCAAAATAGAGATTCAACACTTATTTAGCAATTCTCTTAGGACTTAGAGGTGAAATAAAGATGTATATATAAAGATATCCTTTACACTATTATTTATAGTAGCAAAAACAGTGAATCAATTTAAACATCTATAATATTGGTTGATTTGATGAAAAACATTTTACTTTTATAATGGAAGACTAGATATTTCAACTGCATTTTTTGCAAGTTATCTAATGACAATAAAGGGGTTCTAAATCAGTTTTAAAATGATAATAAATATATTATTGTAATGTTTTATAGGAAAAATCTGGAAATAAATATACTAAAATGCCAATAATAGGTTATATTTGGGTAGTAGTATGAGTTGTTTTTCATTAACTTGTATCAGTATAGTCTTATACTTTCTCTATAATCATCATAAGGAAATAATTCTTGAGAAAACCATTGTCTTAGTCCACTTTGTGTGGCTGTAACTGAGTACAACCAACTGGGTAATTTATTAAGAATAGAGATTTAGTTCTTACAGCTCTAGAGGTTGGCATGCCGAAGGTCAAGGAGGTTACATCTGCTGAACATCTTGTTGCATCCTCCCATTATAGAAGACAGAAAGGCAAGAGACAATGTACAAAGAGAGGGAAGAGAACTGAACTCATCCTTTTATCAGAAACACACTTCTGTGACATCCTTTATATGAGAGCTCATGAACTAGTCACCTCTTAAAGGCCTCCCCTCCCAACACTGTTGCATTGGGGACTACGTTTTTATCATCTCCACTTTGGGGTTCACATTTAAACCATAGCAGTCATTAACATCTCAGTTAGTGGTTCTTCAACCTTAGTTGCTGGAGGAGCCTCTGGAAACTTTTCTAAGCCAGATTCTTTGACTATACCTGCAAATATTTTGAATCAAGGTCTGAGTGATGCATTTGAAACTGAAACTTCAAAAATATCCAGAAGAAGCCAGGCATAGTGGTGCATGCCTGTAATCCCAGTACTTAGGAGACAGAGATAGGAGGATTGCAGGTTCGAGGACAGCCTCAGTAAATAGTGAGACTCTCATCAACCTGGTGAGACTTTGTTTCCAGATAAAAAATAAAATAGGGCTGGGGTGTAGCTCAGAGGTAGAATGCCCCTGGGTTCAATCCTCAGTATCACATACACATACACACACACACACACACACACACACACACACACACACACACACACAGAGAATGAATGAATGAATTAATTAGAATAAAGAAAAATATCCAGAAGAGCAGGGCATGGTGACACATGTCTGTAAATCCTAGTAGTTGGGAGGCTGAGATAAGAGGATGGCAGGTTCAAACTAGCCTTGGCAACTTAGTGAGACCCTGTTTTAAAATAAAAAATAAAAAGGGATGTGGGTATAGCTCAGAGGCAGAATGCCCCTGTATTCAACCCCCAGTACCAAAGCAAACAGATAAAATAAATAAATAAAAATCAAAATACCTAGAAGGATCCTAATGCATGTGTCATAAACCACTTGGAGAAACATGAACTGGGAGCATGTCCATCTACCTTTAATCTATTTGCCTATTCTTTTGTTTAGCAACTTGGTCTAACATGCAGGTAGAAAAGATGGTACTATAATCTGTGGGATATTAAGGTACCATCAGCTGCCTACCAAAAATTACCCTAACTCCTGATTAATGTTTGGCATTTATTGGATTTTTACTCCTTTAGCTTGTGGTTTACCACTGAGAGATTGCATCAGAATTACTTTTGAAGCCTTAGAGCCTTATGAATGCTTGTACATACACACACACACACACACAGACACACACACACACACACACACACACACACACAATTTTCTATGTTGAAAACTTTGGAATCAGAACCTTAGAATAGAGCCAGGTGTGGTGGCATAATCTCTGAACTTGGGAGGCTGAGTCAGGAGGATCACAGGTTTGCAGTCAGCCTTAGCTACTTAATGAGGTCCTCTTCAACTTAGTGAGACCCTATTTAAAAAAAAAACGCCAATTAAAAATAGGGCTGGGGTGTAGCCCAGAGGTAGAATGCCCCTGAGTTCCATCCCTGGTACTGCAAAAAACAAACACACAAACAAACAAACAAAAACTTAGAATAGGAGACTAGAAGTTTGCATTGAAATGTCTCTACAGGTGATTTTGATATCTACTTTACTTAACAACTACTGTTGTGGTCTGTGATTCAGGTTCTTGTTAACATACTGATGTAGGATAGAAGAAATAAGTAGGTAGAAAGGAGACAGACAGGAAGGGAAAGTAAAATATAACTTTAATATAAAAAAACTGGGACTGAAGCGCTTTAGCCTCTACTCCACAAACCGGTTCTCTTTCCCAGGCCCGAATCTCCCAAATTCCTGGGAAATCTGTAAATCTTAGAGTTAGCTAAAAGAAAGTATAATTGTCCTGTGCATTGATAGCAAGACAGGTATGATATTTTGGAAGACCTACAATTTAGGACACTCTCCAGCTTATCTGTCAATCAGCTAATGAGGACTCCAATCAACCTAAGGACCCTAAAGTTCACCAGACCACCAGACCACCAGGAAGCACCTCGGGACTACTGGACTGAGATCATCCTCACATATCTCCTCTAACCCACCCCTCACAAAAGTCCCCTCTAGAAGACAGCCCTGAACTCCCAAAAATGCCCTTCCTCATCTTGAGATGGCCTGCATTCTCTCTTAAATGTGTATTTCTTCCTTTTTTCCCTTTTCCCCAAATAAACCTCTGTCCATGTCTCTGACTGGTGCATGCTGAAATTCTTTTCCATTAGCCAAGGTCCATCACATTAGCCAAGGACCTTGCAGATCCTGAGTTCCTGAACTGAGGACTCACCCCAACAATACAGTGCCCTTGAAGGGCAAGACTTGGAAGCTGTTATCAATTATAAGATTTTAGTAAGATTGGATATGTCAGGTCTTTTCTTGGAAGCAGATTTTGATGAAGGGAAAGAGCATGAAGATGGTATAGGAAGAACAATGGAGAATGATTTGAAAAGAAGACAAGCAAGCAAGAGCACAAAATAGCTATAAAATGTGGCTCCTGAAAATCCCATAGACTAATCACCAAGCTCATCATTTTGCATTGGCAAGCTCCCGGCCTTGCAATGGTGCTTTTACCAACTCTAAAAAAATAATTAGGTGCTATTGGTGAGTAAAGTTTAAAAGTTAAATTGCTCACGTTTTAACAATAGCTGAATAGTCAATGCAGCAGAAAGTAGCCATTTCATTAACGCTTTTTGCAAGACCAGTAAGTGGTTCATTATCAATTATGCAGCACTGATGCAGATTTGCTTTGGACTTATACCTCCAAGGCCACACTTCCCACATTGCTTAATTCCCTGCTTGATTTAAATAGCTGGTCTTCAAATCTGTGCCTGTGAAGTGTTCTCATTCCAACAAGGTAGGTCAGTTCAGAGGGGAAAGAGGCAATTTCTGTGACAGAAAATATTTTTTTAATGGAATGCATTTTAACTTCTTACCTGCTAGGTTCCAAAGCTGGCTCATTCTTTTGAAGAATGAGGTGAGAAATAGATAAGTTTTCTAATGTTGAGGTGAAGGTCACAGGAGCTTTTCATCAGAGAATAATGGTTGCCTCAGAACTGGCCCAGTATCCCCTTGAAGACCTGAGAAATGCTGCCAAAGCTCCGTGAGTATGTCAGGGAACAGAAAATAGTTTGGGCAGCTATAATTTGTGCTGGAACTCTCTTCTGTGTTTAGAAACCTAATCCATTTTCTCATCTTCAGTTTACCAAAGAATGGGGAGGAACATTTTTCTTAAAAAGTACTTATAAAACAGAGTCAGTTAAATATAAAAAGACAGAGGAGAAGGCTAATTGTTCCATAGAGCATGTTCACTGTTAAAAGGAATTGTAATAATGAGAATAGGAAAAGGTCAGTTGGAAAGATAGTGCACGATTAAGTAAAGAATTAATCAGTTCTATTCAAACTCTCCCCTTCTACCTTCCTGGTGTAGGCTGCAGAGTAAGTCGTGTTAATGAAGCTAGTTAACAAAGGCAAGATCAGTTGGGAAAGTCAGAGAATAATTAAGTAGGGTTAGATGTGAGTTATTTGAGGAAGTTCTAACCCTCACCTGAATACATTTTAGTAATGTCTATATGTAGTTGACTCTGATGCCTGGAGCTTGCTGTCCAAAACATCTCACTTAAGTTTCAGGAATCTCTTGTTCTGCCTCTTGAAATACCCAGAGTATTCATGCTGAAGACCTTCACTGTGGCCTCCCTAGGCTGGATGTTCACAAAGATCACAAACACTGCCTGCCCAGAATGTAGGCTCCAGTCAGCCTATGCTGACTGAAGATAGTATTCTGTTGAACTTCTTTGAACAGTCACTTCTGGAAGAGCCTCATACAAATTAAACCTTCTGGGAAGCCTAAAATTTTGCTGATGACCTGACAGAGTGGCATAGAACATTAGAACTGGAAAGGAACTTCTGTGTCATCAGCACCATTTTACAGATGAGACGTCTGAGTCCTGAGAGGTTAATATGATAAAGTTGATAAATAATGTAGAACCTAAAATAGGATATATGCTTTGTTAAATAGTTGCCTCTATCATTATTCATTTTAACCATGTTCTGAACTGGGAAGGATGGACATTTTCATAAATAAATTGGACTTCAAAGACACTAATGACTTTTTAAAACAATCAGGAGCCAGGTGTGGTGGTGCACACTTGTAGTCCTAGTACTTGAGAGGCTGAGGCAGGAGGATTACAAGGTTATAGAACAGTCACGGAAAGCTGGGGGGGCCCTCAGCAAATTTGTGAGACCCTGTGTCATAGCATTCTCACTGCTATAATCTAAAACACTGACCACATGATTTACAAGAAGGAATATTTATTTGCTCACTTTTTCCTTGGAGATTTTTGGGTTCAGTCCTTGTAAAGTCAAGTTTGGCAGATCTCAAGGTATGACAATGGGAAGTGGGGAGAGGGAGAGCACAAGACTTGGCTCTCACATCATGGAGATCAGAAGCAAGAGAGAGCAAGAGGAGGAGGAACCATATATAACCCCCAAGGCTACACAGCCTCAGGATCCCACCTTCTCCAGCTACATCCAGCCAGCCCAGGCCACTACCCAGATAAATCCATTACAATGCTGGGATTACAATAAATCCATTACACTGCTGGGATTACAACCCTCATAACTTAATGAGGAAGACAGGTTTATTTGCTCATGGTTTGAGGATTTTTAGTTCAGTCCTCATGAGTCTGGGCACCACAGATCTCAGGGCATGGTGACAGGAAGCAGAAAGAGTGTAATGGTCAGAAATTATTTCCAAACTCAATTGTTTTGTGTAGTGTTGGCAGACTAGAATGACTATTACCAATAGTACAAATTATTTGTAGCTACTTCTGGGATTACATGTTTTCATGAGTTGGTTTTTATTTTATTTTCAGTGGCTACTTATCTAAGAAGAACTGTATGTAGTCCTAATTCATTCATCTCATTTCAGTGATAACTACTACTGAGGTCCAAAGAGGGAAATTACTGAACTTCACCCATCTTGTAGCTGAACTGGTCCTGGATGCCGGATTCTGCTGACTTCTTTTTCCACACAAGCTACTGTCTTCCTTCCCAAAATATGGAAACAATGAAGGCAGCTGGAGGGATAAGAGAAGGAACTCTTCAGTCAGCCTGCCTGAGTCCCTGAATCCTAATCCTTCCTATATATTGTGAGACCTGTATGAGACCTGTGTGAGACACGTTACCTCTGTATTACCTTGGTTTCCCTACCTATGAAATGTGAATAGTAAAAATTATACCTACTGTGCCACTGATTTAACTATCTTGGTTTTGGACCCTTGGTTTTATCTCCTTTGCCTTCTGCACTTCTGTTGGGATCTATTAGTAGAGGCCACTAGAGAAAGACTGGAAGTGAAAGAAAGAGCACATCTTTGTATTTAATTTCTATTTTGATCAGTTCACACTAACAATTTTCTTCAACCTTCTAGTATCACTTCATTATAGTAGCAAGAGATAATTTCACATGTGTGTAAGTTCTCCAAGCATAGGTAGACACAGTCTCATCACACCTCATCAAAATCGCTACCACAGCCAAGCAGTGTCGCCTTCCTCCGAGGCTCAGTTTTCACTCCATCATGCCCCTCCTTCAAGCATCTAAATTCTAATAATTGCAAACTCTTCTATTTTTTCCCCTGGCCTTAGTGTGGGTAACTGCTTTTTATATTTACTACCTCCCATTTCCTCTCTATCTTTTAAGTTCTTCAATACCTAGTCAGCAATTCCTTTTATTTATTTTCTTCTTTCAAAAATAGGTGGTGGTTTCTGTCTCCTGACTGTTATGTCTTCTTCATGGAGTTGTTTTGAAAATTCCAATAATTATCCATGTAAAGGGCTTAAGAGTGCCTAGTAAAGCCAGGCATGGTGGTGTACTCTTGTAATCCCAGTATTTGGCAGGCTGAGACTGGAGGATCTGGGTTCATGGCCAGCTACTTGGTGATACCCTTTGCAACTTAGTGAGACCCTGTTTCAAAATAAAGAATAAAAATAGGACTGGGGGTGTAGCTCAGAGAATAAAAATAGGACTGGGGGTGTAGAATGCTCCTGGGTTCAATCCCCAGTACTGCCAAAAAAAAAAGTGCCCAGTATATACAAAGGGTCTACTAAATTTTAACTATTTTATTACTAATGCTGTTTCATTACATAAGAATTGTGTATCTGTTATGACTATTTATTTTCTATCTCAATAACAAAAAGGAAAGGCAAATCACATATGTCTAATGTTTTTATTTTGGATTTCTCTATATTCGTGCATTCCTTTGGAATCTTCAAGTTCTGTGAGAGACAAAAATGTTGGTCACTAGAGCAGCTTTAGAGAGGTTATTTAGTTCTCACCATAGCAAACACCATGCCACTATCTGTTTATAACAAAAATAATAACAACCACTGTAATCTCTCTCTCTCTCTTTCTCTCTCTCTAACCTTCCAGAGGAAATGACTCATCTGTGCTAATTTCTAAACCAGAGAATTAAACCAATATGAGCTGACTCATTCTCTTTGAGGTTTTTTTTTTTTTTTTCCGAAGTTTGTTTTTTGCTGAATTTGACCTTGAGCAATCTTATTGTTTCTGTATGTATTTTTCCCTTCTGCCTAGTTTCTTTACAGTCCATATATTGTCTCTCTTTAAATTTTCGATTTACTACATTTTTCTGCTGGGCATCCAAACATATTCCTGCTAATATAGGCATTTCTCATTATTTCAGAGGCATCTGTGTCAATGAGAACTCTAGAGTTTTTTCACTATTCAGTGATCTCAATCAATTGTTCCCCAGACCCTTTACCTTTACTCAAACATATAGGGAGAAGAATGGATAGTGCTAGAGGCATCCTTTATGTTATGAAACCATAGGAAAATAACGTTGAGAGGTCTGCCTCTATTTCTAGGTGTTTTTGTTATTTATGAAACTGATTGGGATACTAATGTATCTAAATTGGCTCTGCCTTTACTGATTATTCACCATTCTAGCATTTTACCTAGAGGTCAGGAGGTAAAAATGGTGTATGTGCACACACCTGTGTTTGAGAGTGAGAGAGCAAGATTGCATGAGCACGAGAGTATGCAGGAGCACATGGGAGCACATATGTATGTTTGGGAGTGAAGGTAGGTCTGAGGTAGGAGTTAATGGCTAACAACAGTAATAATTGCCCTGTACTTAATTCAGAAAGCTGACTTTGTTTACACTTTAATAGCCAAAAGGCCATACAAGTGACTGTGTCTGTAACATTAGTAAATACGCTGGCATGGCCCATTGGGATATTATACTTAAATAGTTTCACCAAACTTTGTCCAGCTTTAAGAGGTCCATCTGTAGCTATCAATTTAAGCACTTTCATTACTGAGGAAAAAAGATTTTTTCCCCTGCTCTTTCAAATCTTTCCCTGGGATTGAGCTAACACTAAACTAAAAGAATATTAATAAGGAGAGCAACTTGAAACTAAATCAAACAATCAAAAGAAAACATTCTCCCTTCCATCAGAATTTATATTCCATAAAGGGTAGGAATATGTAAACATAGAGATAATATAGAGATAATTAGAGAGAACATTTTGGTGAAATATTCTTTCTTTTATTATAGAATGAAATTTCCCAAAAATGGCCTCTCAAGAGTTTTTCTTAACCTCTTTTTATATAGAGAAAATATTTCATTGTTAGGAAAATTGAAGATAGGCAAAAGAGAATTTTTTTTCCTCCTCACATGTCTTCATTTCACATTTAGTGTTCTTTGGATATAATCCTTCACGTGGGATTTTCCCTTTTATTCCCACATGATAAAGGGTCTTCCTTCATTGCCTAGCCCTGTGCTGCTTTGGCTCTTTGTATAAGCTTCCATGTACTCCCACTGTCTGTTAGTATTCAGTTATCTGGCTATCCCATAATTAAAATCATGCTGACTGCTGAAGAATCACTTTCTGGCACTTTCTTAGCTCTTTCCTTTTGTGTATATTACATATGATTAACCTCTTGGGCTTTCTTGATATGTACTTTTTAATTCTCTAGTTTCCCCAAACTAATTGGTAACAGTGGTCAAAAATTTGTAGATAAATCATTAATGAACAGCCTTTCAGAAGTTGAAAAGAATTGGGAAAGCAGAAAGTGATCCAGAAACTAAAATTTAAATGGTCTGGGAACCATTCAGGAACTGTTAATGATTATACCAGCAGAACTTGACTTGTCTCATTATTACATAATAGAAGAATGAACTATGAGGTTGGGATTATTAAAAATATTGGGAACTTTAAGTTATCTTGTTTTGTTCCTTGACAATACATGCATATACAATTGAAGTCTGGTGACACCCTGTTCCTGTCTTGGTTTATATCCTCAATATCTCTGAAATGTCACAGTGTTCGCTGTCATCTATCCAAAAGCTTGATGATATTCTCTCCAGATCCCATCTGTGAACCATTGTATCAGATGGGAGGGTCACAACTGAGCAACGTGTTAAATTGGATTTGCATAAAACATTTCATCTTCTCCAGGTTGAGCTTGCAGTCTTGCTTTAATCTTATCTGTCCTGACTTCAGCATCATTTCTAAAGATTATCATTTGGTTTCATTTGAGCAGATGGTGCATCCTTAGCTCTGCTGTTCCACCCTGAGAGCTGTGTGTTCATTCCAAGGATTGTACTATTCCCTTACAGAATTCCTGAGGAATAGGGTTCTCTACCTCTCACCCCTTCTCTGAGAGGTGGGAGTGGGGCAAGGAGGTATTTATTTCAAATATCTGATATTGAAGAATTGATCCTGGTTGGCATATAGTAAGAGACCAATGAGCTAAAGGATAAAGCACCAAAACACCAGCTGGTTGTGCTCTTCCCTAGAGTCTGGTGAGGAAATATGTTTGCCATTTTTAAGTGACCAGGGTGAGACTCTCTAAAAGTTTTTTTTTTTTTTTGAAATTTTTTTTCCTTAGACTAATTTTTGTTTCAAGAAAGGGATCTTCTATTCTCCAAAGTGAAAACAAATTGTTGAATAGTATAAATTGTGAGGTGGAAATAAAAGCTTTTGTCTCCTTATTTAGTAGTTAAAATAAGACTTAAATGTTTCTCTAAATGGTGTACAGATGAAATTCTACTTCATTGTGTTTCTAGGATTGTCTCTTGGTCCTTTTAGTGACATTTTCGAGTAATGACCACATTTTTAGTATACAAAACTTGAGATAAATGTGCTTTTCTCTGGTAATTTTCTGCATGAAAACTACTTTTACTTTGTAGGAAATAAAATCGAGCATCATTTATCGACACTTGCACCCGTTTTCTCATGAAACTTAGGTGTGGTGGGTGAATAGAAAGTCAATGGTTAGAAATTAGACTAGACATTCTAGAAATGAAGAAAAATAATAGGTAAATGCTATCAAGTTGCTAAAAATAGAATTTTATGTATTCTAGAATCAACTGGAATCACTTTTCTTGGACTGCAACATACATACTGTTCAATTAGATATTCTTCTTTAGGATTGACATTTATTTTTCACACTTTAAATTTATTGATTTTATTATTATTTTCATTACTGAGGATTGAACCCAGGGTTCCTTTACACTGAGCTACCTTCTCAACCCTTTTTGATTTTTAAATTTTGAGACAGCCCTGTTAAGTTGCTGAGGCTGGCTTTGAACTGTGTGTGTGTGTGTGTGTGTGTGTGTGTGTGTGTGTGTGTGTGTGTGTAGCTCTGGGGATAGAACCCAGAGGCATTCTACCTTTAAGCTACACCCCCTACCCTGATTTTCTTTTCTTTTATTTGAAACAGGATTCACTAAGTTTAGGAGGGTCTTGCTAAGTTTGCTGAGATTGGCCATGAACCTGTGACCCTCCTGTCTCAGCCTCACAAGTATTGAAATTACAGGCATGTACCACCATGCCTGGCCTGTTCTTGAACTTTAGATCCTCCTACCTCAGACTCTGAAATCGGTGGGATTATAGGTCTGCATCACAAGAGCTAGCACGGATTGACATTTATAAAAATGGAATCTGAAAGACATTTGCTACATTTCTAGAGGATATGTTGAAAACTTATTCTTAAATAAAAATTACCAAAATTTCCTTACATATGGAATTTTTCCTACAATAGAATTATGTTAAAATACTTGTAGTAATAAACATCTATTCCAAAGGTGGTGGCAGGAACTTCAAACATTAGGATTTCCCAAGGATATGACTCTTTTAGTAAACTTGGGGTAATCAGGAAGAAAATATATCCTTTGAATCTTAAGGGACCAGAGGAATAACACACAAACCTATAAAGGATATGTTTTTATTATTTAGTATTGTAATGTATAAACTTGAATAAATCTATGTGTGTGTGTGTGTGTGTGTGTGTTTGTGTGTGTGTATGTGTATTTGTGTATCAGTGGGAATTGAACCCAGAGACATTCTACCTGTGAGTTACACCGCCAGCCCCATTTAATTTTTGTTTTGAAACAGAGTCTTGCTAAGTTGATGAGGTTCTTGTTTATTTGCTGAAGCCGGCCTCAAACCTATGATCTTCCTGCCTCAGCCTCCCAAGTACTGGAATTAAAGGCATGTGCCACCATGCCTGGCCATATTTTTAAACAAAATATTCATATACCAGTTTTTGGTCTTCTTTTCTTTAACTGAGTTAACACTACTTGATAGCCAGCCTGCAGATGGTTCAGAAACCTTCTGCAGGATACTTATTTCAAATTCATCACCTCCACAATCATTCCTCATATTTTATGCTATTTTTTGGGACCTAGTCATTTTTCTATTGAATATCTCTCCTTTATTTTGAAGTAACTGAATAAGTACTTCATGTACTTCTTCCAAGGACACTAGAACCTCTTTCTTGAAGATTATCTATGCATAATGTAATACCGTATTCAGATACAGAAATGTTTTGTTCATTAGTAGCAGCCACTCCTTAAATGGTGGTTTTACAAAGTGGGAGGACATCGCTCCCTGGGAAACAGTGTAGGAAGAAGGTGTGTATGCATGTATGAGGGGATGGGGTGGGTTGTATGTTTTTTCATAATATACACTATAATGAATATTGCTAAGTAAAATCTTAGCAGATGGTGATATGTGAAAAGTAGGTACAAAGCACCTGAGAGGTACAGCTAAAAAAAGGACAGGCAACAGTTTGGGGACAAGGAGTAGGTCATTAACCAAAGTGGAAGTAGTGGCTTATGTGAAGGTTGTTATTTTGTGACATTAAATTGCTATCTTTACAACTGCCATAAATAGGATGCATATATAAATATGTATCTGTAAGCATGTCATCAGGGACACTGAAATATGGTACAAGTGAGTTTGGCTGTCATATCTATTCTCTGACTATGGGAACAATTAATTCTCAATATGCAGATTTGGGGTTTCTCTTGGCTGACATCATATTCCTGGGTCATCTCAAAAGAGCTACTGTGTATTCAGAAGATATAAATCAAGGTTTCTAAGATGAGTACAGAATGAAGATAAAGGGAGAGGAAAAAATCATTTGATCACTCAAACATAAAAAAGTAAAAGAAAAGCATTATTTAAATTCATGCTCTTGTATAATTTCCCCCCAAATATTAGAGAGAATAAACCACAATCAAATTGTACTGGCTCCCTCTTTTATCCTCTTTTTTCCCCAGAATTGACTATTACAGCTCATTGCATCTTTTCTTTCTAAGAGCTCTCATTTTAGGTTTTTACACTTCTAAGCATCATTAGCCAGCACTGATCAGAGGTCACAGGGAAAAATGAAGAGAGTGAAACTTAAATGGTTATTTAGTAAACAAACATAGTTAAAAAGGAAAAAAAAAAAAAAAAACCTTTTTTATTTGGTACTGGGGATTAAACCCTGGGGTATTAAACCTTACAGCCCTTTTTGAAACAGGTCTTACTAAATTGCCGAATCTGGCTTTAAACTTGTGATCCTCCTGTCTCAGCATCCCAAGTACTGGGATTACAGAAGTACACCACCATGTATGGCAAGAAAATGGTTTTTTTTGTTGTTGTTTTTTTTTTTTTGGTGGTGGTACTGGGGATTGAACTCAGGGGCATTCTACCTCCGAGCTATACCCCCAGCCCTATTTTTTATTCTTTATTTTGAAACCGAGTCTCACTAAGTTGCGGAGTGCCTCACTAGGTAGCTGAGGCTGGCCGCGAACCCGGATCCTCCAGTCAGCCTCCCGAATGCTGGGATTACAAGCGTGTGCCACCACGCCCGGCTAAGAAAATGTTTATCTGAAGGAAAAATTTGAAAGATTTAAAATGTTGCAGTTTGAGAATTATCTTTGTTCACCACCTACTATATTACCATAATACTTGTAAGATATTCAGTACCAAGTTTTCTAAAATGTAAAAGAATGTTTTTTTAAGTTATAAGGACACAATATCAGAAAAATGATATTTGTTATATTTAATGTATATTTCTGAGTATATATGATTTAAATCTAAATGAAAGATTATTTTACATATTTAATACAAAAATACACATACAGAAATATATATAACACAAGCATATTGAAAATGTGTCTACTTAAATTTTATATATATGTAATAAATAATAAATTTATACATATGTAAATATATTCGTGGTATCCTGGGCCAATTTGGCATTTTTAACAGAAATAAGTTTATTTTTGAATTGCCTCATTTTATGATCACTTGATTCTCCCCCTGAAAATTTATTAGTTATACTTTTAAAATACATTTCTTTAAAATTATAGTAAAACTAATCTATTATGTATAATTACAGAAGTACGCCACCATGTATGGCAAGAAAATGTTTATCTGAAGGAAAAATTTGAAAGATTTAAAATGTTGCAGTTTGAGAATTATCTTTGTTTACCGCCTACTATATTACCATAATACTTGTAAGATATTCAGTACCAAGTTTTCTAAAATGTAAAAGAATGTTTTTTTAAGTTATAAGGACACAATATCAGAAAAATGATATTTACATTGCATTGATAGCAGGAACATACTGTTTGTATTAAGTTAAAGTCCCCTTCTCCCTCCCTCCTTCCCTTTCTTCCTTGTCTTTTTTCTTTCCTTTCTTCCTCTCTCTCTTCCTTTCCTTTTCTTTCTCAGTGGTACTAGAGATTGAACCTAGGGGCATTCTACCTCTAAGCTACACCCCCAGCCCTATTTCTTTTTTTTTTTTTTTGAAGCAGTGTCTCTATAGGTTGCTGAGTCCTGCTACTTGCTGAGGCTGTCCTCGAACCTCTGATACTTCTGTCTCAGTTTCCCAAGTACTGGGATTATAGGCATGCACTTTCATGACCAGCTTAAACTAAATTATTTTCTATCCTGTTCTTTGGGTGGGTGGGTAGGTGGCTGTTTAATGAATAAAGTGACTAAAAAATGATTACCATTGACTTTTTGGTTGTATGGAGGTTAAACCGGGCATGGTGGCACATGCCTGTAATCCCAGGACAGGACGTGAGAGGCTGAGACAAGAGGATCTCAGGTTACAGACCAGCCTCAGTAATTTAGTGAGACTCCCAGCAACCCAGCAAGACCTTGTTTCATAACAAAAAATTTAAAAAGGGTTGAGAGTATAACTTGAAGATAGAATGCCTCTTCATTCCATCCCCAGTTACACACACACACACACACACACACACACACACACCCCACAGATGAGATATACATATCTTCATGATTGACACAGTCTATTTTCCCACCAGAGGCTGATCAATTGCATGATATTAAATATTACCACAGATCTGGTGGTGTAGCTCAGTGGTAAAGTGCATGCTTAGCATGCATGAGACCCTGGGTTTGATCCCTAGCACTGAAAAAAAAATTACCACAAAAATAAACTTTTTTTTAGCATAGTATTAAATGAAAAAGGAGAGGAAATTAATATGTTGCCTGTTAGGTTAAAAAAAAATCTATGTTTCTTCTGTGACCTTTCAATGACATTTTATTACTCTAAATATTTTGATGAACAAAAATAAAAAGTCATTACTTAAGTGTTTATTGTGTGTGTCTGTGAGTGTGCGTGCGTGTGTGTGTGTGTGTGTGTGTGTGTGTGAGAGAGAGAGAGAGAGAGATACTAGGTACTGAAACCAGGGGTGCTCTATCTCTCAGCTACATTCAGTATAACCTTGAGCTGGATGTCTCTCCTGGACTTGTAGGTTCATAGGAAACCTTCAGCATGCACTAACTTAGTGAGACTGTGTTTCAAAATAAAAATATTTAAAAAAGGATGCGGATATAGCTTGGATATAGAATTCCCCTGAGTTCAATTTCAAGTAATACACACACACACACACACAAATAATAATAATAATAATAATAATAATAATAATAATAATAATAAATAATTGAGTTCTTATTTTTTTCTTTATCCTTGGGGACTGAACCCAGGGACATTCTACCTCCTGTCTATACTCCCAGTCCTTTTCATTTTTCATCCTGAAACAGGGTCTTACTAAGTTCCTGAGACTGGTCTTGAACCTGTGATCCTCTTGTCTCAGTCTCCCAAATATGGGAATTATAGACATGAGCCACCACACCCGGCGAAAATTGAGTCCTAATGGAATGCTTTGACCTGCCTCACCCCTCCTACATGGCCATTCTCCATCCCCATCTTCCAATGAGAAGGAATTATTTAAGCAGTCCTGTTCCCTACCACATAGCCTCGTCCTCTTACCCATAGCTGATGGATACTGTGTTGTCACTCATCCAAGCCCAGCTACTTCTTAGGCTGGTCAGCCACTCTGATGTTACTTGGTATACATGTTTGCACAAACTCACATTTACAATAAACGAATTTGACGGCAAGAAACTCTCTTGTCAATTTGAATCAAGGAACACAAATGCCAGGAGCCCATTCACAAAGGGAGGTGAGACTCAACTGTCTCCTAGAGAGGGAGACAGGTGAAGCTATGACGAATGTATTTGTTTTCTATTGTTTTTGTAATTGTAATGACTGAAAACAAAAACAAACAAACAAAAAAAACCAAATTATTCTCATAAAGTTTGGAGGTCAGAATTACAAAATAGGTTTCACTTGGCCCAAACCATGTTGTCTGTAGATTCACACTTCTTCTGGATGCTGCGTGAGAGAATCTGTTCTCTTGCCTTTTTCAGATCTTGGAACAACACTCCTGCCATCCTTATTTTATGGGTCCTTCCTCCATTTTCACATCTCTGTTGCCTGTACATGTTATTGAGACTGGTGTTGACAATTTCTTATATGTACCTAGCATTATTTGCTCTGTTTCCTTGAGTGAGGTAGAATCTGGAGGGTAACACACCAAGCACTGTGTGCATGTATCTTTCTATCACTCTGAACCTCATTCTGGTGTATAATTACAGTGTACCAATAAAGGTATAAAAAAAATCTCTAATTCCCTCTTCACATCATCCTTGTCTCTCTTATCTTCTCTTTATCTCTTAAATGGATCCCCATGATTTTATTGGACTCACCTGAATGGTCTCAGATACTATCCCCATCTCAGTATTATTATTATTATTTTTTTGAGGTACTGGGGATTGAACTCAGGGGCATTCTACCTCCGAGTTATACCTCCAGCCCTATTTTTTATTCTTTATTTTGAGACTGAGTCTCACTAAATTGCGGAGTGCCTCACTAGGTAGCTGAGGCTGGCCGAGAACCCGGATCTCAGCCTCTCCGGTCTCAGCCTCCCGAATGCTGGGATTACAAGCGTGCGCCACCACGCCTGGCTCCCATCTCAGGATTCTCAAACTAATAATATCCACAAAATCTACTTTGATATGAAGGGTTCTGGGATTAGGCTGTGGATATTCCAAGGGGATATCATTTGCCCGGCTACTGTAGGTAATGTGCATATTTGAGTTACATAAGAATAAAAATGGTGAGTTGGCAAATGTGTGAGGTACAATACACATAGAGGACTGAAGAAAGAGGGTGCAGATGTGTCTAGGTGAAGGCAGGGCTGACCAAAGCAAAGTTTCACAGGCTCAGTGGCTACAGTCTCTATGGCCACAGAAATGTACTCTTGTTCTTGCTGCTCCTGAGGCCTGAAGATCAGCTTTATCTATCGTGAATGTCTTGAAAATAAAGTGATACTATTGGAGGTAACTTCAGGTTGCCTCTGATGCTCACAAACAAAAGGACCTGATGGGAGGAAGAGGCATATTAGCGATGCTTTCTCTTAAAAGTTGGTGGTGGAAAAGGAAATATTTGTTAGTCATTTAGGAATATTATTGAATATTTTATGAGAAAGCTGTTTATTTTTGTGTTTTGAATTTTAAATGGTAACATTTAGGTATCACCGAGACTTTGACCCTTAGTAGCTGTGAGACTTGGAAAAAGTCTCTTGGAACTTGGAATAAGACTTGCCCTTGACTCTGTTCCTTGTCTTCTTTGTAGGTATAAGGGGGGAAACGATATTTACCTTACCAGATTATTAGAAGAGTTACACATGGAAATGAATGTCTTTTGAATCCATATGGAGATGCTTCTCTTTTTTGTCATTGATGTAGTAATCTGACTGGTGTATTTCTCAGAACTTTAGGATATGGCAATATCCCCTAGAAAATTATGTGCATTTTTGTATATAACAAATAACTAGTAAGAGGCCCAATTATGATATTGCAATTCTACAAAAGAAGTAAGGTTTATAGACTGACAAATTTGAAAACATGAGTTAGAAAGATAGAAAACTGTAAATGAATGGCAAATGGCAAATTTGATTTATGGTATGCAATCATTTGTGAGAAAATTGCACATGGGATGGGTATGTAAAGCCTTTGTTTGAGTTATAGTATTAATTTCTTTTACTGGTGACTCAATTAATAAATATTGTCAGTTGTCTCCTATGAAAGAGAAATTATTTAAGCTATGTTATTTTTTTTCCTATAGTAGTAGGGATTGAACCCAGGGTCATTCTACTTCTAAGATACATTCCTAGCCATTTTTATTTTGAAACAGAGTCTATCTAAGTTTCTGAGTTGGCCTTGAACCTGAGATCTTCTGTCTCAGCCTTCCTACTGGGATTACAGGCATATGCTACCATGCCTGGCTTAAACTATGATTTTTAAAAATCAAATAAAATATCTAAACTCAATGGCTCTCATGTACCTACATTTCAAATTTAGAAGTGAATGAGAAACATAAAGAAAAGAGATAAATGTGCCTTACCAAAACTGGGAAGGAGAGAAGCACTTGGAAATGAATGGTGTGATCCTGTTCTAGTCAGAAAGCACATTGTCTTTCTCTATTTGAGAAAAATAGGTAACCCAGATTTTCTCTGTGAGCATGAAGACAGCAGAACTGATGGTGTCAGCCAAAATTGGGCTCAACACAGAATTTCTGTGAAGAAAATTCTGGAATGTACACGCAAACTCCTGACATAATCTTGGAACTGAACAAAATGTCCACGTGAAGACGGCAGACTTCACAGCTCCCAGGAAAGGTCTGCTGAAAGTAGAGTCTCTGATTCTTTTTCCTAGAGCAGTCTTACTGGTCCACAGTTGCCTCCTAGGGGACAAATCTTCACTGTACTGAGACTAAGGAGATTTCAGGATAGAAATTTATTTAGAGAGTGATGTAACTCTGGTTTACAATACTTATCTTTTGAAGTACTAATACTAGAATACATTAAACAATGACTCCAATATCCTGCCCTTTTTTTATTATTGTTTTCACTAAAAGTCATTGGATATAAAGTACTTTAGGAAAAGATGTTATTCCTCTGTTTTTATAGTGAGCATTATGGATTGAATATTTGTGTCTCCCCCTCAGTTCATATGTTGAATCCCTAGCTCCTCAGTGTGGCTATATTTGGAGACAGCGCCTCTGATGAAGTGATTGTGGTTAAGCACACCTCAAAGCTCGCTTGCACTCTCTACCTTGTGAGGATATAGTGAGAAGGTGGCCATCCGCAACCCAAGGGAGGCACTCTCACCAGATACCAATCCTGCTCACTCCTCCAGAGCTGTGAGACAATATATTTCTCTTGTTTAAACCATGAAGTCTGTGGTATTTTGTTACAGTAGCCAGAGCAGATTAAGGTAGTAAGTGCTTGCCTCCTAGATGGTGAGACAGACATAAAAGTATAAAGTAAGTAAACTGGTATTTAGCTTTAAGTAAGAAGTGTGTGTGTGTGTGTGTGTGTGTGTGTGTGTGTGTGTGTGTGTGTATGTGTGTATGTTTTTGTGTGAGAGTGATTTATGCCTATTAATAGTTGAGTCTGAACAGCATTTATAAATTTAAAATAGATGAAAATATTATGGTCAACATCAGAGCTGTGGCAAAATATAATAGATGTAGACTTGAATGTTTTTGTTTGCTTATGACTTATTTATGTTTGAATATTTGCATAGTTACTTTCGGGCCTATTTTTTTTTCCTTTAAGGAAACAGAAATAAGAAATACCTCTAAAATATGAGATCTTCTTCAGCAAATGCGTGGGACATGTCTAAGAAATGGGCACAGGATATCTAGGAAATTGTATTTCAGGTGAGATCTTTCAGATCTTTCAAGTGAACTCAAGTCACCCAGACAATGTTTTGTATATTGTATAGGAAAGAAGACCACAAAGCTTTGTAACAAATAGGCCTCCCACATAACTGGTGTTGTTCAGATTCCCCATGCAGCTCTTGGAGTCTGCTATCCTTGTACCTGGTATCTTCTTCTGCTTCTCTTCCCTTGCTCTGTGAATTTCACCCATACAACATATTATTCCCTCCTCTACTTCCAGCACATCTTCTTCGCTGGCTCTTATTAACATTGTACCTGTCGTGCTTTCTTAGTTTCTTTATTGTTCCTTTCTTCCCATCCAGCTAGTCCATTTCTAAGGATCGTTCTGTATACTCACTACAAGCATGGTTTTGTAACAGCACTTCTCTCTAAACAGTTCAGCAGAAAGCACCTTCCAGAAGTAGTAGTATTGGTATAAACCTGAATCCCAGATTACAATATTGAGAAATAAGGTCTCCCAGTGATTATTCCTGCACTTTGTAAAGTTAGTTATGAATGTTTCCATAATTTTGCAATTCAGCAGTGGACAGTTGTTCTGTCCCCTACAATGTCCCTCGGTATCTTTATGAAATTTAGTAACACCACACACAGCAAGGCTTCATTAGCTCTGGATTGAAGCGCAACAAGGAAACAGGCCCCTTACTCCTGCTTTTGGCCTACAAGCCGTCATGGTGCACTGGCTGGTGGGATAAACCTAGGGATATCTCCTCTAATGATATTCTGAAGTTGTCTGAGCCGAATGAAACATGGCTTTGGTGCTAGCTAAAAAATTCTTTCTAACCAAAGTGTCAGTTAATTTCCAGAAAGATTAAACTACCCTGCATCCACAAATGTTCAAAATTCACAGGCCATCTGGGGTTCCTGTATCCTCACATGAGAGACCCCAGATGGATTGTAAATCCATCCCTGTGGGTAATATAGTGCAGTCGCTCCTCAGTCCTCCTGCTTTCCCAGTGGCATCTGATACCATGGCCATGATGAGGTTAATTTATGTGGCTTGATACACTTTATCATCTGTCACTTGTACAGCTCTTGCTGTGCCATCTGGTGTCTCAGAGGCAGTTTCAGGAAGCAGCATGCATAACAAGGTATCTGCATTTGCAAATTCTTTCAAGCATTTGTAGGTAATAGCTAAAAGATATTTTGAGAAGCCAGTGCCCATCTCTGCCATGGATCACTATAATCTGACATGAGGTTCAAACAAAGCCTGCTATATTTTGCAGAAAAACATTTCTGAATTAGTCTGCAATCACCAATATTGATGGAACCTATTTATTTCAAGACCCTGAATATCTCTATCAGGCTGAGAATATCTTACTGGGCTCTTGTGCAAATCAGTAAAAGGCAGAGGCAATGGCTTACTATCAAACATGATGGATGATGAGACAAAACAGCACACACTAGCACGAAAAATTGTTTAAATGAAAAATCCTGAAGCAAAGAGCCTAAGTGCCCCTATTATAATGATTTCATATCCATGTCTCATTCTCAGCAATGTGTTAGGACCTCAAGAGAGCACAACAAAACATTAAACAGATAAAACTGTGCAAACAGATAGAAAATGTACTCAGAGGAAGTTAAGATGTTGAAATGATTCATCGTGGACCATCCTGCCTGTCTGTCAGTCAGCAGCCTGTGATGTGCATGCCACTGTGTGGAGGACCAGGGACAGGGCCGGGGTGGGAATGGAATGGACTATAAGTGCTAGGCTTCTTGTCTTCCAGATAATATAGTTTTTGAAACAATAAAATAACAAGAATATCTTCTTTATTTTAGTAAATACTCAAGTATAAAAGAGAGAGAGAGAGAAAAATCATGAGAGTTTTTTAAGGAATAATTGTAGCATGTGGCTATGTTCTTTAAAGAGATTTGTGTTAAGCCGAGTTCTGAAGAAGTAAAGCATGACCTTCAGAAAGGAAGCTGCAAACTGTGTGGGACAATGCTGAAGTCAGGGGCAAAACTTGACTGCTCCATGCAGAGTATGGCTGGCTATTAGCTGAGCGAAGCACAGGGGTTCATGGTGAGAGATGGGATCGGTGAAAGAGGAGGAGGCCAAAATTAATGCAGGATAAAATATATTAGGCTGAAATTTTGAAATTTAATTTAATAGGTTTCATAGAGCCATTAAAGTTTCCAGAGAGGTCATGCAAATAAAGTTTGAGGAGAAAATGATTCCAGAGTCAGTAGGAATTGGAAAGTCAACATAAGTGGGGAAACAACAGAGACCTATTCAAAAATGTCCCGAATTATTACAGTTAAACTGCAGCTAAAATATAATAAGGTAGTTCCAGAGTATGACAAATCAAAGGTAGGCCATTGTTTTATAAGGCAATTTTCAGCCCAAAATGAGTTTATGAATACCACAAACCTTACTGTTCCCTCCCCATCTTAGGTCTTCCTATCTCCCTACATTTCTCTCTATATTAAAGTACTAGATAAACACAGGACAACATATACTTCCCATGGAGCCAGACATTGTCTAAAGAGCTGCACTATAAAGACAAGATCAAAATTAGTGAGTTAAATAAAAAAGTCATTTGATTAAAAAGCATGCATTAAGCTGGACATGGTGGTGCATGCTTGTAATCCCAGTACTTGTGAGGCTTAGACAGGAGGATCCAGGTTAGCAGACAGCCTCAGCTACTTAGTGAGGTCCTCTGCAACTTAGTGAGACCCTGTTTCAAAATAAAGAATAAAAAATAGGACTGGGGGTGTAGCTCAGAGGTAGAATGCCCCTGGATTCAATCCCCAGAACCCCCTCCCCCCCAAAAAAAAGCATGCATTGAAAACCACTTTGTTATGGTTTGGATTTAGAATATCCCCTTAAAGGGGCAATCAAGGTAGTCATATTGGAAGTGGGGCTTGGTTGCTGGGGAGGGGCCTTTGGGAGTGTGGCCTCAGCGATTACATGTGGTCTCACCTCCCCTTGCTCTCACTCTTGCTTCTGGCCTCCATGAAGTGAGAGCAGAGCCCTTGCATTCTGCATTTCCTGAGCTCTGCAGAGATAACCTGGCGTAACATGGACTGCATGCCTGAAATCTCTAGAACTGCGAGCAAATAAATCCTCCTTCCTATAAATTGTGGTGGTCAGGTATTTTTGATTATATCAGTGAGAATTCCAACTGAAAACACCTATTCTCTCTAGGACCAACTCTTTGAACTTTCTGGCTATAAGTTTCTAGAAAGGAAAGTCCAGGTTCATGTTTGATGGACATCCTTCATTGGGAAATTCCAGCTGAGCTAGAACTGTTTCTGATTGTGGTGAGAAAAAAAAGACATTTGTCAGAAGAGAAAGACTTGTTCTTTGCATTGATTCTCAAGAGACTGGAGAAGTGGCCTGGCCAGGTTTATGTGCTGTTTTCATCCACTTTGCAGCTCTCTCCCATCTGTGCAAGATCAGAAATCTGTTGCAGTCATTTGTATACTTAGTGCCTACTCAGGCCAAAGCAGTAGGGGCTCAATAAATGTTTGTGAAATTCACTATGTATTTGTACTGTCCAATTTTCTGTGAAAACAACTTTTTCTTTCCCATACTGAAACTTCTTTATTAAAACTTCTGAAAGTGCAGCCTGGTAATTGGCCCTGGAGTGATTGTTGAGAGATTACTATTCCATGGTTCCCCTCTGCTAATATATATTCTGCTGATTAGACATAGCATTTTTCTCCTTTGTTTTGAGGCTGTAGGTTGAGTAATTTGTGACTTTATTTGGTAATCTCAGCCATTAATCCCTGTTTTATTTAGTCTAGGGGTCAGCAAATTTTTCTGCAAAAGGTCAGACAGCAAAGATTTTAGCCTTTTCAGGACTTATGGTCTGTCACAGCTATGGAACCATAGTACTCTGCTGTTACAGTGTGAAAGTAGCAGTGGAAAAAATGTAAATGTGTGGATATGGCTGCTTTCCAAGCAAACTTTATTCACAACTCAAGCAGGGGTCATATTTGGCCTGGAGGCTATAGTCTGCTTACCCAATATCATTTATATGGTATATGTACCTTACTGTATTGTGATGAGTATTCTTATTTTCTACTAGCCTACATTTAGTTAGCATGTACTCTCTTTTCTGTCTTTCTATACCAAACATAACTTTTGTACTCGTTTTTTTTTTTTTTTTGGTGTGTGTGTGTGTGTGTGTGTGTGTGTGTGTGTGTGCCACACATGAACCTTTGCACTCATGATCCATTGGGTCTTGCCAAACTATTGTTTGTTCACCCTAGATATTCAGTTCTTTTAACACAAAACTCACTACATCCTGTAAAGTAAATTTTTTTAACAATGGCAGGTAATTCTAGCACATATTTTTACATCAAAGTATAATTAATCTTGGCCACTTTTTCTGGAGCTGTCACTGATCTTATGAATAGTTTCAGCAGAATAATATTCTTATATTTCTTTTATGGTAAGTAATTAAGCTTCATTTGGCTCTCCTGATACCATGGAGCCTCTAAATATTTATTTTATCTTATTTTTTACTTTCTAAAAGAGCAAAAGGCTATAACTGGGAATTCATTTTCTCTCAGTTGCTTTACCTGACCTGGGCCCTATACTTCATACTTTCTCAATATATATGTTGTATATATGTACATACTAGGGATTGAGCCTAGGAGCTGTCCTCAAGCCAGAGATTCTCCTGTTTCAGCCTTCCAAGTACTAGGATTATAGGCATGCACCACCATGTCCAGCTACTTCATGCTTTTTAAGAGAGAGAGAAAAAAAAAAAAAACTACATGGAGTCAGTAGTCATTAAACTACTTTCCATGAGGTACCAAGTTTCTTTGAATTATCTACAGGAATTCTTTTGATGCTAATGTTGTAGAAAAGACATTCTGTTTATTGTCATCAAGATATCTGATAATAAGAGCCATAGATATATACTTTCAATGGATGCTTCACAGCAAGAAAATGAAATAAGGGTTTTCTCTAGATTATGTCTTGAGACATGATCATGACAAATATGATCTCAGGAATCTTGTGTCTGCAAGCATTCCTTTGGTCCTTTTGACTCTTTTTCATTTGTAAATGTTAAGTCCTTGCAAAAAAAAAAAAAAAAACCAAAAAAACAATGAATACATTGTCACAGGCTCCTTTTTAAGTACTATTTACTACTTTCTATTTTTCATGAACAATCATGGTTGATTACTCCCCCTCCCAATAAAAGTATATTTATAACACTGCCCAACTGATATATTAAAGGAAAGCTTATTAAAATGCAAAATATTGTTCCCAAAGCAATAGTCGTTTACTGCCTGAGATATAGAAAACAGGTTGATTAAAAATAGAGAAATAAAATTTGAGAAAGAATTATAATCTTTTTCAAGATAGAGAAAAGAGTGAGCTTTTGCTTTAATTGTTGAGACTCTCAGTGAATGGTTGTCTTGGCCAAAATAAATGAACAAGAGCAACAAAAATTCCTCAGTATGTACTGAACTATGAATGTGTCAGGGGTCCCTGGTCTGTTATCTAAATTCTGGACAAAAGTTTTAGGTTTGTGTATTTTGACCCCCAACTTAATCACATGGGTTTCCTGGCTTCCACCTTTTAAAACCCCTTAACCTTGTCCATTGAAAACTGATTTACAAGCAATGAGTCCTGCATAAATTTACTAATGAAGGAATCAATAATTTTAGATAGGAGGTCTTTCCAAATTAGCCATGCTGTCTCACAAATCTGGAAAATTCTTCTAATCCTGAGAGGCTAGACTGAAATGTTAGATTTAGGGATGACTGAGGGCACTTCCTAATTCATTAACATTTAAATCACTTTAAGGACATGTAATAAATATGGTATGACCATTAGACTTCTCCCAGCTGAAGGGGGAGGTGGAGCTTAGGGAGGACTTCCTGCTCTTGCAGAGTGATAAGGTAGGAGAAGGGTCATACAATTCCCAGCTCCCCAAATAAGAACATTACACCAGGAAAGGAGTAGAAAAAAATCTTGTTAAAAAAAAGAAAAATTCTACAGCTGATGGAGATGTTATCATGAAAAATGTAGAGCCAACTTTTTGGCGTGGGAGAGCAGGGAGGGAGAGACGTTGTAATCACCCTGCTGTTTCTCTTGGCCCTTGAGAGAATGTCAAAATAAACACACCAGGGTATGTATGAGGGGCTGTCATCAGCCTGGGCACTGTGCAGACCACATGGAAAGGGAGTTAGTCATACACAGAAGTGAACTAGTCTTTGTTTCCATAATTGTTTCAGAGATAAAAAGAAAGGAAAAAATTGTGTTCTCACATCAGAGAACAAATGTAAAAGCTAATAGGAGATCCAGAGGCAGACTATACAGAGTCCATGATTGGGGTTTACATTTAGTCTGATATCTTTTCCTTACCTATACTATCCTATGTTTTCAGTGTTATGGTGAAAAGGGACAGGACACATAACTTTAGGTGGAGGAGGAGAAAAGGCTCTTGTACTTTGTATTAACATTAAATCCCATGGCATCAGCTCTACAAGTATCATGTAATCTGTCTCTAAGGCACAGTTCAGGTAAAGTGAGCAAGGTCGCCGTGTTTGGAGTCTCAGCTTTTGAGTTGTGTGCTGCCTGAGAAAGAGGCAGCTCTTCTCAAGGATTCTACTATGAAACGTTATTGGAAATGACAGGCAATGAAAATTCAGATGACCTGAATTACATGGTCTGATTTGATTTGACTAAGCCCATATTCTATATACTCAGAAAGCAAATACGTATTTCAGAGAAGTGTCTAGCTAGTTAATGATAACTCACTTCGGCATGCATTTGTAATTAAAATACTTTTGTTGAACACTTGCTCTTGAACTATACATTTCCCTGATCTCCTTTGATTGACAATATGATCAGAAACCACTTAGTGAAATTTTTCAACGAGTTGGATTCTATTGTTTTCATTTTATAGATGAGGTTAGGAAATATGCCCAAGAACATACAAGCTAGTAAAACCCACAGAGTTGGTAGGGTTGGAATCTAGGTCAGTTTGACTTCAAAACACCACTGTGCAATCTTGCCTTATTATTTCTGAAATACCAGTCTTTTCTCTACCATATTCAAAGTTATCTTGAAGTCTCCATACTATAAGTGGCTTAGTCACTGAAGAAATTAGCAGCTCTGTACATATTCCTTGAAAAATGCCCCTCCATTCTCAATGTATTGCTAATAAAAGGGGTTTCCTACCATCTGAGAATACGTATGAGCCCTGCTATCTAATTCCTTCCCTCTCACAATACGTTTTTGTTCCTATTATTTGCTAGCTGGATAAATGAGTTTGGCTAAATAGTGACTGAGTTCTGAGTGGAGTAGAGGTTGCACAGCTAATGGGAGGGAGGATGACAGTGCATTAAGCAATGTTTTCCCTGTGGCCAGGGATGCTACCATTGGAGATCATACCAAAAAACTCAGGTTTTTTACTCTTAGTGCACAAAATGTGATGTCATGGAATATTATGCTGGCATTTGAAAAGAGCTATCTTTTCTTTCTCTTGCTTTCTTCTCTCTCCTCCTGACAATGTGTGGGGAGTGCATCGATGGAGAACTCTTGCAAGACCCGTGCTGAGGATAGAGAGCCTTGGGCTTTTAGCCTCTCACTGTAGACTGTGGTAAGCACACTGTTCTGGGAGACGTGGGCCTGCTGGGATGAGATGACTGTTTGAATTAGTTTCACCAATGTTCTCAGCCACTTCCCAGACTAATTGTGGAATGACTCAGACTTGGAAAAGAATGAGGGAATTCAACAGACCATGAGCAGTTGTTGAACAGAGTTTATAACTTTAAGAAAGGCAACCTGGGAAAAGAAGACAAAGGGATAGAAAGTGATCTTTATTCTTATAGAAGAGCAATGAATGGGTCACTGGTTCAGGTGTAGCCAGAATTCTGGACAGAACCTACTCAGTGTGTGATTTATCATTGTCAGAAATAGAAATTGCTTTTGCATTTATCATTCTACCTCCCTATTCTATTACATCAGCTAAGCTCACAATCTCTCTTTTACCCTTCCCACTTCTATACTTTATAAGAACTATAGTAAGTAAGCATTTTCTTCTATGCTAAACCCCCCACCCTCAAAGTAGAGGATATACATGGTCATTGGGATAGAAAAACACACAATTCCATAATACTAGTGACATCTGCATATCTCAGCACCTTTTCAGTGACATTGAGCTACCCAAGGACCTTCTTTTATTCACCCAGCTGTTGATTACTTGCCAGAAGGACATTCACCACATTAATCCTGTTGATGGCCTGCTGGATAGATGGGCTTTTAATCCATTGATTAAAAAAATAAAACACCTAATACTTCTGTTGATAGCTATTATATAATTCTATATTTCTTAGCTCTTAGTAACATTCTTCACTTTTTTTTAAATGGAAAAAAGGTATTTCTATTATTTTCTATCATATTCAAAGTATACTTTTCAATATTTTTAATTTCTAATAATGAATTTATAAATCAAGACAATATATAATGAGCTCTATATACATTGAATAATAAATGTATTATATCTAATAAATTATTTAGACTCATGAAAATCTCAGATTAACTGCTAAAACAAGATTACACCTTTTCAAATAAGACTGTACATTATCAGTATACAGCACTTGTCATTCCTCCTATGTCTGTTTGATGGATGTTGCTTATGTCTTAAGTATGAGTTTCTATTACCAGATGGAAGAAATTCTTGTACCAAAAACTGAAATCGGTATCAATGACTCTGGCTTCTGTTAGTAGAAAAAATTTAAGGAATAAAGAATAGTAATAGAAAATGAATTCTGAGTTTATACTGTAGTTGTGAACACCAAAGAAACTATTTTGAATGCAAACATATTTTCTTTCAACTATGGTAAAGAATGTCACAGTTGGACTGAATCTTGTTAACTATTGTGTCAAATTGAAATGTTTCTACCAGAACATATCTCATTTTGAAAAAAAAATATGCATTATAGCTGCAAATGTTGGCAGACCCCTGTCTTTAATTGGGCATTGAACTCATTTTCACAACAGAAAAATTGTGAGATTGTTTAGAGGAAGAATTTTATTGCTTTTAATTCCTAAATGTAGCAAAAAGGTTTCTATGTTTTCTTTCAATGGCTTAGATTGTCCATATAGTTAATATTTATATTTTCAATTAACTAGGAAAAAATCTGTTTTGACACATATCTGACAGAAATGATAATAGACAATGCAATAGGTGTGAACTAAAGTATGTTTTAAAAGGTGAGAAATTTGAATTATTTGTTTTGGCATAAGTTTAATTTATGACAATTAGAAAGTTTAGATTAAACTTTGATCCAAAGAACAAAAATGTGAGCCACAGGCTGATTTCTGCTTTAAATTTGGGAACAAGAAAGATGCAAACCTAGATTTGCTAAGTATTTGCTAATACCAGTTGCTAATCTTGAAATAATGAGTATGTTCTTTCAATAAATTTAAGTACCACATGATTTACCTATATGATGTCATCAAACACAAATATGCATATTGAATTCAATGGGTAATGTGTGATGGTAAGCTTGATAATAAGCACATATCTCAGTGCTCTTCTTGTTAAAGTCCATTTTGCTATCGTAATTTTGTGTGAAATTTATCATTTATCTCTTTAAGTTTAGTTTCCTTTCTAGTTCTGGGACAGTTTCGTTTATTTATTCTGAATGTTGACTAACAACATGCTTATTTGAGTCTTTATAAAAGAGATATCTTTATATTCAAAGAATGGAAAATGGTCAAAATGCTTTTAAGCCCAACATAAATTTTAAAGTTCTGTATTTAGTGTGCACTGTATTTAGTGACCAGTGGTTAGGAATTACTAGAGGACCCAAGTATAGTTTTTTTTCTGTTGCTTCTAAGTTTTCCACAGAAAACAACTGAGTAATTTTATCTGAACCTTTTTTTTTTCAAAACTGATAAGAATTTTATAGTGCTTAACAAGAACACAATCAGCTGATTCTGAATAGAATAGATGAAGTACATTTCATTGCTTTTTCAAAATTCCTTTGTTTTGCCCTGTTAACCTCAAAGTAGAGAATGCAGCTCCTGACCCATGTAGCAATAAGCAGGCAATGATGGCACATGGAATTGTTCATAGTCCAGTGGAGACTCTTCTCTTTTTCTCTGCTTCCTCCTCCTCTCTTCCCTCCCGGCCTCCCTCCACAGTGAATTGTGAAGAATATAGATTTGTGTGCTAAGTGATGTAATTTCAATAGAAAGTTCAAATATTTATTAACTTATTATACTTTCTCTTAAAATTTTATTTTGATATTTTGAGCTATTAACTGTCTTTATTACCTTTGTGTGTGTGTTTGTGTGTGTGTGTGTGTGTGTGTGTGTGTGTACACACAAACTGTGAGTTGATATGAAATTCCTTGTTTGTTCACAAATGAAGTTGTTCTGTAGAATAAAATTCTGAGTTCTCACCTGATAATGAATGACCTTGAAGATGGTACTTGGCCTTACAATTTACTTTCTATAGAAGAAGGGAAACACAAATGCTTAATAATTAATAAAGCTTTGATGCCTCAAATAAGACAAGATAACCATGTTTTAGAATTGAATACTTAAAACTGATATAATTTCATTACTCTTCATTGTTTCTATGTGAAGCAAATATATTTCAGGAATTACAACACTCTCTTGCAGAAAAATACAATAAAATAACAGCATTGTTTATGGACTCAGAAAATTATGGTCAAAACTTAAATCCAGGTTTACTGACCCTTTCTTTCTATCTCTCTCATTCTTTCTTTTTGTCTTTTTTATGATGTCCAGAATGGCCTTAAACTTCTGGGATCAAGTGGTTTTCCTGCCTTAGTTTCCCAAATAATTGGGACTACAGGTGTGAACCATCATACCCAGCTTAATTCTTTTGATCAGTTCCTTTCCATTGTTGCTGGTTTTTGTCCTTTGATTCATCAAAAAGAATAATGAGAGGCATTTTTATTTGTGAAAGTAAGGTATTCTTCATTATTAGGTCAAAGTCCTCTCATCAAATCTATCTATGGTCTAGTTTAGGAAAACTTTTCTGAAGTTATATACTTCAGAAATACTCAAATAACTGATCCTTAATTTTCCCACATGTAAAGCTTTTAGGTGTGCTAACATAGGTATTTTATGTTGTCATAATGTTTACATCATAATACATTTTATGAGTACTAGATTAAATGAGATAGCAAGTACAAAATGATTCTTCAATGTAATAGATTGTAAAAATTTAAGATTTTATTTTTGAATGTAGTATGTGGCCAGAGTAAGAAGCATAAATATTAGGCTTAAAAGTGTTGATTTCATTTTCAGGGCAATGTAGAACCCTTGCAGCCCAGGTAGAACTTGAGGAAGATAGAAATATTGTAATATTCTGTGTGACCAACCAAGAGACAAAAAAAAAAAAAAAAAAAAAAAAAAAAAAAAAAAAAAAAAAAAAAAAAAAAAAAAAAAAAAAAAAAAAAAAAAAAAAAAAAAAAAAAAAAAAAAAAAAAAAAAAAAAAAAAAAAAAAAAAAAAAAAAAAAAAAAAAAAAAA
>PVLC010002639.1:0-19975 GCA_004027655.1 Graphiurus murinus | reverse complement strand
ATAGAATCTAAGCCAGGACAATGACTATAATATTGAAAAACAAAACAGAGGTAGATGCAAAAGGTACTTGGCAATATAATTTTTAGAATCAGTCAAAGAATAAAGATGGTGAGTTTAGTAAAGAAATAATAAAAAATGAGAGTTCAAGTTGACTCATCTGTGACAAAAATTTTAAAATCTAGTAAAGAAATAATAAAAAATGAGAGTTCAAGTTGAGTCATCTGTGACAAAAATTTTAAAATTTAGAAGATGGAGGTGGGTACCTATTGGGAGATGGAAGGGGGAAGGGGAAAAATGAGGATTAAGGAAGGGAACAGTTCAAGTAAGCTTACATCCATACAAGAAGCTTTCAGTCCCAAGCTCACTAACATGAGTGGGGAGGGAGAAAGAGGGGTAATACAGATAATTACAGGAAGTGATGTGTGCATGTATGTTTGTATCACTTGAGTCTCACTATCATGTATAATTTCATTGCAACAATAAAAATATAAAGAAAATGAAAAATTAACATCTGTATTGTGAATGAGGAATTTTGGGGCACCCCACTGATGATGACAAGCAGATAGTAAGAAATATTGAATGAAATCAGGAAAGTAGTCAGAGGAAAAGGTGGTTAGAGGGTAAAGAATCATTTACAGAACATTACTAGTAATAGTCTTGAGACTGTTAGAGAATATGTCCTGCTTTTCTAGGATATTTACAGTGGTACCAGGATGGCATTGTGTGCAAATTTACTACTAATAATAATTAAGATTTATTTGTAGCTTATTATTATCTCATTTGATCTTCTCAAGCAATCATATGAGGGAGATAGTATTGCTAGTTCCACTTTAAAGCCAAGGAAACAAAAGCATAGAAAGATTAATAAATTGTTCAAAGTTACATAACAGG
Source organism: Graphiurus murinus (assembly GCA_004027655.1). Lineage (NCBI taxonomy): Eukaryota > Metazoa > Chordata > Mammalia > Rodentia > Gliridae > Graphiurus > Graphiurus murinus. The sequence goes on along the minus strand of PVLC010002639.1, from coordinate 19,084 downwards.
TTGTGGGAAAGCTAGGATACATCTGATCATTATCACCCATTAAAATAAAAATTCTTAACTGTTCTAATTTGAGTTATTAGTGTCTACAACAGTGTCTAGTATACTGAATTGTTTATTACATTTTTGCATTGACATACAGAAATCGTGTTACTTGCCCAGGGTCACACAGTTAATTTTAGTGCTGGAAATAAAGTTTAGACTTTGATACTTTGATGCCAGAGCCTCTGTTGGTGACCAACTACTATCCTACGATGCCTCAAAGGACTTTAATCTTGACATAATTTCCTGTGTATTAAAGAAAAACAGAATCAGAGGTAGCAAATTGGAAAAAAAAAAGAAAAGTGATTAAATAAAGAATTTGGTGGTGGATAGTGAATCTGGTAGGAATGACAAAGAGGGAGAAGTGGTAGTCATCCAAGTTCTGAGAGGAGCAGTGCTTCTGAGTGACATGCATTTGAGGCATGCTACACTAGTGGATGAGTGCTGGTATGTGGTATTGTGGTCACGAACACTGAATATTTTCTCATGGGACTAGAAAGTTTGAAAGCCTGATTGAGATGAGTCTTAGGAAACAAACCTAGATAAAGGAGATTTCTCTTTTCCAGGCAGAGTGTCTCAGAATTATTGCAGATACATATGTTATACATCAGTGGTATCCACATGATGGGTATGATCCTCTTGACATTTATCTATAGAAGATGCTAAACGTCTCATTGGCTTCTTCCTATTGTGGAGCTGTGCATCTAAATAAATCCTCCTAGATGTGAACTCATGAGATTTTTTTTTCTAAAAATCTACAGAACCTAGTTCCAAGCTGTGCATGTAGTAAACATACAGCAAAGGTATGTATAATGGAGATCATGCCTAGTGAGAGGGTTCCTCTTTCTTCCCAGGAAAATATAGCAAGCACCTACCATTGATGAATATGTTCCTAAAAGATGTTGATGAGCTGGGAATGGTGGTACATGCCTGTAATCCTAATACTTGGGAGCCTGGACAGGAGGATTTCAGGTTTGAGGACAGCCATAGCAACTAGTGAGGTCCTATTTCAAAATAAAAAATAAAAAGAGCTGGAGGTATAGCGCAGCAATAGGACATTCCTAGGTTCAATCCCCAGTACTGCCAAAATAATAATAATAATAATAATAATAATAATAATAATAATAATAAAAGGATTGATGAATGCTTTTCCTAAGATGGTCATTTGAGGGACATGTATTTAGTTTAGAAGTAAGGGATTTGGTTTGGAATTTTAGTAACACAACATCCTATCCTGGTGTTCAATTCAAATGGGGCTTCTTTAGAACTGTAGCACTATTTCAAGAACTAACCTAGGAAAACAAACATTCTTTCCATTGTTCTGAGTTGTCTTTCACAGGTTCGTTCATGAAATGACCACAGTTATCCTGTGAATGTGGCCACTAGATTGTGCACTTTAGAAAGAAATGTAACAAGGACTAGTAGAATTGTAGCTGCAAAGACAGTCTCACTATAAGGTGAGAACTGCATTGGGATCCATTATTCTTCCACACTGAACAGTTTCCTCCATCACCCCCCCCACACACATACATACATATATACATTCGCAAATGATTTCCTCAATGAATCTTCTCCTCAAAAGCATGATGTTTTTCTAAGGCCGACTGCACATCAGGATACATGTAGGACCTGGTGAGATATAAAACATAACACCTCTTTAACAGAAGACATTTCTTTAGATTCTGATTCATTCCTGGTCTAGGGTGGTAGGGACAGAGGCAATAAAAGGCAAAAATGAGCCACATTTTTATATAACAGGTAGTCAACTCCCATAGACTTTTGGGTTCTTCAGAGATTTTTTTTTTCTCCCTCTTTGAAACTTTTGCAGATAAGGTTTTTAACTATGTGACATTAGCCTCTGTGATGACCCAGCGAGGGTCAGTATATAACTGCTTCTTGGATTGTAAGAGAACAGAAGTTAAGAGCTGGACTAATAGCATGCAGGGAGTTCGGTGCTTTCCCTGCTTTGAAGCCTATCTGTCAATTTTTCTTAAAATACACACGTATATACACTGCCTTCGGTCCTCTCGCTGACTGATTAATGTGGCTCTGTTCCTCTAGGCTGACACATGCTGCACTCGCCCGTTTCTAGCAGCCAAGCCCCTCTGGTGTTGCCCGAATTATACCTGGTCCTTTCCAACAAATTATCGTGATGATTAAGAAAGTTTGATGATATATCATTTTTTGAATTCCAGACCTCCTGTCAGATAATAGAGTCAGGAGTGCAGGGCCGCTGCAGCTATTCCATATCAATGCTCCGAGTTCAAATAAAGTGTCAGGATGACTAAGTACAAGGGATTTGTGGAATGCTTTAATGTTGCCTCATTTCAAATCACTTCATAAGCAGCCTGGTAATGAGCTCAATAAATTCTGTTGGAGGAAGAAAAAAAAAAAAAAAGAGCCCTGTATTCGCTACAGAAAAAGTAGGTTGCTATTTTATAATTAGGCCTCTGGGCTGGTGGGAAGGAGTCTTATTTCCTGTTTGAAATCCACTTTGTTAGCTCTGTGATGTGGAGATGGCTAAATGAGTATGAAATATTATAATTAAGGACATCACAAGCTGTTTATCTTATCAGTAGTGTTTTTCCTTAAAGGCTGCCTCATTGACCACTTGTGTATTATAACTGCCTTTTTGTGTGTGTGTGTGTGTGTGTGTGTGTGTGTGTGTGTGTGCTTTGCTAGTTGCAAGGGATGGAGGTTTATCTGGCTGTTAGTGGGGGGAAAGAGATAATATGAACAGCAGCCCAATAAGCAGAAGTCATGTGCGAGACCTAAACTGCATTCTTTCTGCCTGGATTGAGCATTCTTTTTATTAACTGCAATAGTTGTTTGTTGCTTGAAAAAAAAAAAAATAAGTTTATAAAATCCAACTAAACCTGGTGAAAGCATGTTACACATGCCATCCGGGGTCAGGCTGTGTGGGGGGGTGATGTCTTGGACACACTGCCAAGCTCTGTGTTTTTGTTATGAGTTTAGAACAGAAAACCAATCCCACTTTGGAAAATGAGAACTGGTTTATTATTGATTGGGTAGAAAGCAAATGGCCAGATCTGTAATCTCCACTGTGATTTGAAAGGCTCTGCATTATGATAATCCTTTGACCTGCCAACTTGCTTGCTTTCATTCAATAGCAGGAGGGTGAGTTCTGCTCTTTATAATAGATTGAAATGAAAATCCTCACTAGGCTCTGCTGAAAAGGCCTAGATGGCGGTTATTTGCCTGGCAAGCCATTTGGCTGAACTGAAAGATGAAATCATATATTCAGAACACCTTGCCTTAGTGTTGATTTCTAAAAGATCCTAGTTCTCAAAACACACAGTAAAAAAAAATCTCATGTGTTCAGAAGATGGACTCAGTATATCTGAGTGTTCAGCATTGCTTAGCTTTTGGCAAGTTAATGTAATGTGACAAATTCCTCTTCCAAATTCTGTCCACAAACCTGCTTTGAGCCTGACTCTGAAAGCCCCTTCCATATGCAGCCTGTCTCTACAGTTTCTCCATCAAAATCCATTTAAGTATGTAAGAAAATAGTGATAAACTCAGTTCCATTATAAGTGTTAAGATCTTCTGATAAGGTTTTATGTAATATCCAGAGCCACTGCTTATATTTGTGATCTTTGTGCACTGCTCAAAAACATCAGGCCAAGGGGTGAGTGAAAAATGAAATCCAGTTTTCACTCCACTAGCCAGGACTGCACCTGCAGACAGGTTTGAATTTGCATGGGGGCATGGGTCACCTTCCTAATTCTCTGCTTGCAGAGGATGACTGTGTTTAATTTACACAGAAGCTCCTCATGACCTAGAGCTGGGCCCTATATTATTTGTTCCCAATGTAAAAAGAAATAAATCTATAACTAAAGCCTCTCTGCTATCACAGAAGTTATTTGGATACCAGGGCTCCCCAAAACAACCTTATGTAGACAGAAGCTGACTTTGCCCACACACATAATTATTAAATAAACATTTGCATCATTTGTACCAAATGTCAACATATTAGCCATTGGACAATAATGTTGCTCTAAAACAGAGGACTTCGAACTTTTTCCATAAAGAACCAGCCATGAAATATCATGGGATTTGCAGGTAATACAGTGTTCATTGTAATTGCCATTCTGCTTTGTAGCTCAGAAGCACCCATAAACAATATATAAGTGAGCAGGCATGGCTTTGTTCATACAGAACTTTGCTTATCTCTGTTAAGACTTGACTTTCCTGTACTTTTCACATGCCATTTAAAAATGTAAAAAAACTTCCTTAGCCCAAGCACTTTGCAAAAACTGGCTGCAGGGTGGATTTGGCCTCTGACCATTAGTTTGCCGTTCCCTATTCTTTAGTAACTTTCATGTAAGGGCTATTCTTTTTCTGGGTGCAGGGCTCAAGTAGGGACCAGGTTCCCACTGAATAAACATCATAACCACGCTGACATATTTTGAGACCCTGTCAGATTATCAAAATAGAGAATGAAAAAGAGATGAAATTTAAAAAAAACTTATTTCCTTTACATTTTTAAATCTATTAAGTTGTTTTTAAGAAGTAAAGCACGTTAAAAAGGGATATTGAAATGCTAGAGAGGATCACCATGACTTGAGATCTCCCTATTCTGTTCATGCAGTACAACCACTATGTCCCGAATGATGTAAGCAGAATAATTCCACTCATTTATTCACTCATTGGTTTTTCAAATACAGTTTGAGCTTCGACCTTGTGAAAGATCCATGAGGGTGCTTAAGATGGGGAAAAGTTCAAATCATGAGAGGCTGGTGTGAACCTCTAAGAAGTACTAGAAGCAAAGTGATCCACAGGTGGGGTGGAACAGTTGGAGAACACTGGGAACCAGCCACCAACAGATGCCTGGCTTATGGCTTTGTGCTATGATCAGATGTGGCATGCACCTTTAGGAGGAGAAGAGGTAGAGTCCCAAGGGACAGCAGAATGTGAACAGCCATTCAAAGATACCCACCAGGAAGCCTAGCTTTCAAGTGTGCACCTGGGCCTTTAGCCACCATGGAAGCAGATTTTAGCACATCAATCTTTTAGGACAAAGGACAGTTACATTTTATATGCAGAGGTGTTGATGAACAGAGACTCAAATCTCTTATTGTTCCTAAGATTTTTGCATTTTTAACAATTACTCCTATCTACAGTTGATGTTGCCTTTTTTTCTGCCATGCTTGATGAATTCATTTATTTTTTTCCTAGGATGGCTCCTTGTAAATAACACCTCATCACCACACCTCACTGTTGTGACCATCTCATACACAGGTAGGAGTCCCTAAAACAGAAATATATAATTGCACTTTGAATTTTTTTTCAGTGGAAACATTCATTGAGCTACAAACAAGAAAAGTTAATGCTACTTATTAGAGTCATCCAGAATTCTTCCAGTCTCCAAAGAAATAAAGCACATTGAGAAGAAAAAAAAATATCCAGACTCTAATGTGTGAAAATATCTAGATGAAACATGAAAAATTCAGTCAACTGTCCAGATATTCTGTCTGCTAAGTGCCAAGTGTTTTGTATTTACTAATTTAGCTGTCTTAAAGCCTGTATGAAAATCTGTCTTGAATAAGGTAATGACATAGATGCATTGATTCTATGTAACATTTGTAGAGCTCTTTATATTTTCAAGTATTTTCACACATATTGTATTTTACTGAACTTGAATAACTGTCCAAGTACAGCAATAAGATCCATTCTACTTTATAGAAGTGGTACCTGAGGGCCAGGATGTGAAGGGACTTCAGCTGGCAGAAGTGTAGGCAGAGGATGAGATTTCAGGCCAAAGAAGCACAGTTTCTCCTTTAGTTATACCATATTATCTTTAAAAAATCTTTTGTGTGTGTGTGTGTGTATGTGTGTCTGTGTGTGTGTTTATGTGGTACTGGGGATTGAACCTAGGGGCATTCTACCTCTGAGCTATACCTCAGCCCTATTTTTTCTTATTTTGAGACGGTCTCACTACAAACCTGTGATCCTCCTGTCTCAGTCTCCCAACTACTGGGATTACAGGTATGTGCCACTATGCCCAGCTTTAATATACATTTTTTTGGTGTATTGTAATTATGTATCATAGTGAAGTTCAAAGTGATATAAACATACATGCACATGCACATTTCCCTCCAGATCCTAACCTACTCCCCCACCTTCCCCATACATGTTTGTGAGATTGGTAGTGATACCTTCATATATGGACAAAGCATTATTTGAATTTTTCCTTTCATCAGGCCTCCTTTTCCAATCCCCTTCCACTATTCAACTGGTCTCTCTCTTCATTTATCTGAAGTAGTGCCTTGTGTTTCCTATTTTCTCCCTACCTTCCACATATGAGAGAACACATTTAACCCTTAACTTTTTGAGACTTTCTAATCTCATATAGTGCAATATTCTCTACTTCCATCCATTTTGTTGGAGGGGTAGTGACATAATTTTGTTCTTCTTTATGGCTCAGTAAAACTCCATGGTGTGTATGTGTGTGTGTGTGTGTGTGTGTGTGTCCATTCACCTGTCGACAGATACCTAAGTTAGGTGTATACTTTGGCTATTATGAATTGTGTTGCTATAAACATGGATATGCATGCATCACTATAGTATTCTGACTTTAATTCTTTTGGAAAGATACTTAGGAGTGCCTTATCTTTTTATTTGACAAAATTTCTCTAAGGCTACCATTAGCTCCATATGTGAATTTGATTTAAGAGACTAAGCTGTATAAGCTCCAGCCTTTGATGAACGGTATCATTTACAGAGTCTTCATTGACAGCCTCACTCTTCATCCCACAAATATCCTGCTGCCCTTGCCCCACAGTGTGAACTCTTGGGCGAGGATTGTCTGGTTGCCCCTCCAGGCTCCTCTTTCCCAGGAGCTTAAGTGATAAAGAATATTGTTTAAAGTTTCTGAGTACCAAAACATTCAGCAAAGCCAAATGTCTCATACAGTATTAGACAGACCTACCCTTTGAACTGGAAATATAATTTATCATCTCAGGCAGATGTATAATTAGTTTTATTCCTAATGAGACAGACGGTACAAACTTCATGTCTGATATAATTCTACCAATAGTTTAACTTGGCACAGCTAAAAATAGAGATGGATCATATGTTAGGTTAGTGGTAGATCAAAAACACCAAAATTAACCCCATCTCGGCCCCATCAAGATAGGATGTCCCCTGCATCCTGCAGCCATCAGTGAGGATATTATTTTAAAAGGAGGAGTGCATTCATGAGAAAGTGGTGATGATTAATTGATTTCTGAATCTAGAATAAATGCTTACCTAGAGAAAATTCTCTAAGACATTAAGACAACTGTTCTCTGGTAAATTGGAGATGCCATAGGCATTTGTGGCTGTCAGCAAGTCCCTGCTGACTAACAGTGGCACTTTCACACACCTTCTTGAATCTCTATTGATATCCTCTGGACTAACAACTTGCAGGCTCTCAGCAAAAATCAACAAAAGCCTCATTTCTGATCATAAAACATTGTCTTTGTACAGAACTTCTGTGGCCTGATGCTTTCTTTTCAATATGTTTTTTCTTTTTCTTTTATTCTTATTTATTTATTTATTTATTTATTTATTTATTTATTTATTTATTTATTTATTTATTTATTTATGGTACTGGAGGTTGAACCCAGAGGCATTCTACATCCAAGCTGCACCCCCAACCCTATTTCTTATTCTTTATTTTGAAACAGGGCCTCACTAAGTAGCTGAGGCTCACTGCGAACCTGTAATCCTCCTGTCTCAGCCTTCCATGTACTGGGATTACAAGCCCACATCTAATAAGTGTTTTCTAAAGACCATATTGTTGTCTGTCATGAAAAAAAAAAGCAAAGTAAAAGAAAAAGAAATAAAAAAATCCAATGGCAAAATCCAATGGCTTTGTTAAACCAGATTTCCAGATCTGCACAGTTACATGGCATCCTCTAGAGAATAGTTTAGCATTAAAATGGTATTGAAGCCGGGAGTGGTGGCACACGCTTGTAATCCCAGCATTCGGGAGGCTGAGACCGGAGGATCCGGGTTCAAGGCCAGCCTCAGCTACCTAGTGAGGCCCTCCGCAACTTAGAATTGGTTTCAAAATAAAGAATAAAAAATAGGGCTGGGGGTGTAGCTGTGTAGCTCGGAGGTAGAATGCCCCTGAGTTCAATCCCCAGTACCCAGTACTGCAAAAAAAAAAAAAAAAAAAAATGGTATTGAAAAGAAAATTAGGGGACAAAGTTCAAGAGGGCAAGACAAAAAAGGAAGCATGGAGGGCAGAGAACTTCCTGTCTCTGCCTAACACAACCCTCACACCCAGTCTTCCAGTGTTCCTGATTCAACTTCCAAAAGATTCCTCTAGTCCTTCTGTGTTAAATCCTTGGATGTGGGTCTCCCCCTGCCACTCACCTTTTAGGTCATGGTGAAAACCTCACTGATGTGAAGCAGCCTTCAACTGCATGACAAAAAGAATTGGAGTGAGATTCTTGCCAATATGCTCCATAGCTAGCTAGGGTAATTGTCCTGCAGGAGATATAAATTGTTATTACTTTTTTAAAGCTAAGGAATGTTGGGTCTCCCATGAAACTTCAAAGTAGTATGCCATTTAGAATACACCTATATATCAATGATTTTTAAATTTAGTCCAAAAAGATGGCTTATAATGAAACCTTAGTGATTATTTTATATATTTATTTATATTCTCTTGCTTCTAATGGTTTCTATTTGCAAATATCTAGATCACCTGGCTTGAATGACTCTTTTCATTTTAGACTCTTTTGGGTTCTACTGAACAAAACTGGGCACATTTTAGATGCATGATATATATTTGTTAAATTACATTGAATACAATTTGGAATTAGATCTGTTACTTAGCTTAAACCCTAGGACTTCCAAAGAATAAATCTTTGTAACTCAGCAATGTTTTAGCTACAAAATAAAGAGTATCCAGCCTGGACACAGTTGCTGTCTTTTTATTATTTCTCATTTTGATCTTTTTTTTTTAATGCTGTTGGCTATCTTATTAGTCCCTCCTGTTGGGAAATATTTTTCTTTAGCATAGTATCTTAATAACCATCAAGGTGGCATACCCAGGGTTTCCTAATGCCCAGCATGCCCAGTAATTGTAATGTGGTAAATATCATGTGGGGCAAAGTGACTGCATTTTAAAACCTCTATCAGTGACTGCTTCTTTATCTGTAATTTAGGCATATATATATAATATATATATATATATATATATACATACATACATATATGTACACACACATAGTCTCCCTTGGGAACTGTGGCATGATTTCTGATAAAAACAGAAAGATCTTTCCTTATAGAACAAAGGTCCTTTAAAATAAATCCATCTCTAAATTTGGAAGGCAGAGTTTTGCAATTTCAAAGTCATTAGTCCATTTTTAGCAATGCCTTGTCTGATTAAGCTCATTAGTATGGGCATATGGGTAAAAGCTATTTTAATGGAATTAATATTGTATAAAACAATTATTGTTTCTTATTGGCTTCTCTTTCAATGTATTCTCCTTGGTATGTATTTCACTACTGAAGAACAAATACAAACAGCCGGCATCGTCTTATGAAGTAAACAGTATAACAGAATACACATTTTTGTTGTACTTGAAGTTACATTTTATTCTTCATTTATTTTCAATATAATTTTTATTTATGCAATCATTATTAAATATATAGTTTATTTATGTATTTATTTAATCATTCTTCATTCTTCAAAAGCTTTCTACTTGCTTCTAATAATAGGATATGCAATGCATATTTTGTCTCTTGGCAAAGTCATTAAGAATCTGCCAAATTAATTCAATGCTGAAAATTTTTGGAAAGATAATAAATGCCTTTTATATTTGGAGATTTCTGCCATCCATCATTTTGAGCTTTTAGGTCACTAAGCCATCTCCTATACTTTTTTTTTTTTTTTTGACACTGAGATAAGAAATCATAGTGGCAGGTAAGAGGTTTGCAAATGGCTAATTATAGTCAATTCTTGATTATACTTGGGGGAGTCATTGCTGATTATCTTCTGCAAATCTTGCTTCCCAAGTTCTATTGACATTCAAACAGAATGGGTTGTGAAGTCATTTGTGGTTATTACTCAATACCTTTTGTCTAATTTCCCTTTCCCATGTAGCCTATCACCCAGCAGGATATCTTTTATGTCAAAACACTTAATTACTTCCCCAAAATCAGTGAGGTCAAAAACAAACAAAACAAAACAGAAAAAGCAAATACTGCATATTTATAGCCTTTCATCCTGATTCATGATTTGTTTTTACCCCTTTAGCTTGAAGCTATTGGCAGAGCACAATGGAGACCCATGAGGATGCTTTGATGGCACAGCAAATCTAAAATATTACTTCATGTCCTATTCATGTTGGGGGAAGGGGTAGTGAGATCATGAATTGGGGAAGAGAGATAGTGTGCCTGCCACAGGCTACAAAACCTTGATATATGTGATATATATATATATATATATATATATATATATATATATATATATATCGATGCTGATGTGTAAGAGCATATGTAAATAGAGGGGAAAATGTGTATGTTATGATGTGTGTGTTATGTGTAAATTGGTATGCATATAGGAAAATAAAATAATTCAATTAAATGCAAGTCATGTCCTCTATGTGTGAATGATGAGGACCCATATCCTTCAATATTCTTTTCCACTGTGGAATTCTCTTGTCTTTATAGATCTGGAGCAGATAAAGCACACTGGATATGAATAAATCTTTATTCTCCAATACCAGATTATTTCTCCTCAAATGAATTTTTTATTTCTCCTAGTAGCTGTGAAGCCTTTTTTTTTTTTTTAATAAGAGTCAAAGATGTGTTCCTGAGCAAAAGGTAAGTGCTCTAATTTTTAAACAAAGATGTCATACCAGCCCCACCCATGACAAGAGCAAGCTATTTTGCTTCCCTTTTTTGCAGTATTGCACATGGTGAATTTCTCAGGGATATTCCTATGAGCAGAATTTTCCCTTTCATTGTCAAGGCTTCTCTCTTCTCAGAACATTGTTGATTTGGAGTCCATTGTTGCTGCTGACCTCCTCCCCTTGTTTTTAGAAGCACCATGTGGCCATTAAAAGGCAATGCTTGAAGTGTGTCTCTACTTCACCTATGAGAAGATCTAATGTATTTCATCATTAGACTCCTGTGGAAATATACAATGAAAGTAGAGGATCTGGTTAACGCCAGAGGCAAAGTACTACTAACTCATCCCAAAAGATTGCTTTTTGATTAAGGGGCTCTTTCTGTAAGGTGCTCAGCCTTTCTTACAGCTGATATGAACTGCTATTCTTGGCTGTGTAACCTAAGTTGAACATCTGATTTTTAAAAAAAAAAAAAAAGAAATAGCAATTATATTAAGAAGTCCTTATGTGAGGAATAATTCCTTGAAAATTTCAAGTAGAAATCAATAAGCAGACTGAACTTTGTGCCACAGAGTTGGGCAGAATTTCATAAGGGAGAAGGGGTGGGAGAAGTAACTTTACCCTGAATGTTTCATGGGAAAATGGGAGTGTGTCAAAGATAATTCAGACTAGAAATCTGCCCTGCTTAAAAAGAATGAAAGGTAGCAGATAGTTTTTCTTTTCTCTCTCACATGCCCTGAAGAGTTAAAATAGCTTGCCCTTAATTTTGTTAGGAGAGGGAGAAGGCAGTGAGAGGGAGTAGGGGTAAGCCTAGGGCAAATATACAATTTATTTTCCAAACTGGGACACTTTGGGAGTTAAAGGCACTCTAATAATAATTACACCAGATAAAAGGCATAAATCGGGCCTCTTGCAGGCAAACTGGGATGTTTGGTGACCCCTGGGAGGTACAATTAATAGGGCTTTATGTCCTTAGTCTTTTAGCCTTGCTGTGACCATGAGTTCGTGAGCTCACAGTAGAAACATCATTTCAATTGATAGCTTTTTTTTTATTTCTTCAAGGTTTCTGATCATAAACTCTATGGTGCAGGGGATCTCAATTACACTTTGTGGTAGGGTAGGTTTTCTGGACTTGGTATTCTGTTATTAGATTGACAAGCATTTTATTGTTTCTTTTGTATATGAGCTTTTCATATTTGGCACAATTGGAATGTGAAAAAAGAAAGAGTATTTAATAGAGCAGCTAAAAAAGAACATCAAAGCCCCTATTTGAATTATCTTTAACTGTTAGCTATCTTTTGTTCTTCAGAGCCCATCTATGAATCCTGCCTTTTTTCTTTATATAATGGTACTGTTTTCTCATTTTCACTGGGAAAGGAAGGAGGAAGAAAGAAACTTGCTATGATTGTTTTATAAAAATCCTACTGATTTTTCCTTTCACAATAGGGCTTTTTCTAGAATGGGATATATGATCATCTTAATACATGATCTTTGTCTAACAATAGTCTTTGCTGATTCTCAAAGTTTGGAAATGAAGAGATTGATTTTAAGCAAGGATGATTGTATACTAACATTAAGAAAATACAATTTTTGCTTGTGTTCATCAGCCTTAAGCTTTTTGGATGGCAGTTTTTGGTTACATTTATTAAAATAAGACTGTAGTGTAAATGACAAGAAAGTTCACCTGAGGGAATGAAACCAGAAATCAAGCTAAATTGCTCATTTTAAACATTGTATAGTCAGATTTCTTGCAGGCATTTTGGACATGTTATGTTTGGTTGTAGAGCAAACAAACCAAATACTAATATGGAGTACTTTTTCACAACTTTTAAAATGCAGGACCATGAGCAAAGGATTTTAAATACATTACCTCATTTAATTCTTACAGAAATCTTACAGGTATGATTTCTATGTATGGTATTTAAAAAAGTAGAAATTCTCAGAAAGTAAAGTACTGGACCGAGTTGACAGGAAAATGAGAAAATGAAATTCATACTGAAATTATATTAAACTGGCACAACTACTATTTATAATTGAGAAGACTCAGTTATAATCTTTTAAAAGGAGAAGTCTACCTTTTTAAAAACAAATATCCACTTTAATTGTTGAATACTTAACATATACTTTATGTACAGTATTTTTAAAAAATTAAGAAAGAGAAAAGTAAGAGAAGTGTACTAAAAATGGATCTTGTAGCTCCTTCTTCGGTTACACGAATCTCTTTCCCATCTCCCTTACACATAATGTCCTCTTGTAAGAAAAAGAAAGAATGGCATCCAAGACCAGGCTTAGTGGCTCTTAATTCTCTCAGTTCATTCTCTTGTCTAGGATGACAATTCACTACTCATCTTTCCAGTGATCTGTCTTTTTCTATAAAGATCCTGAGAACTCCTCCTCCTTCAAAGAACCCATCAGCTTGGTAACTCCCATCAGTAACTGAGTGTTGAATTAAATTGACTGAACTGAATCGCATCTCTCCAGACACTAGTCTAGCAACTGACTCCCCCATCTCCTCTATCTTATTTATTCTGCTTGAAAGAAAACTAGAAATTGGAAAGAAAATAAAATGTTTGATAAATTTCTAAATGCCATTAGAGAAAATAACCAGAGTGCATTGATAATATTTGAAGCCTATACAAATGGTGACTTAGTGTGAATTACAGGCAAGTGCACTCTATGGGCAGGTTAACTATAAAACAGTTTCCTCTGGCACGATGGGACACAGGTATATTTGGTCTATCACTCTATCCCACAGAGGGGACGACACTGAGCCAGGTGTGCCTTGGGGAGCACTTTCAAGGCTCTAGTATCGATGAGAACATTTTATCTTTTGTATATTAAATATGGAAGCCACCTTCCAAGTTACTCATATTTTGGAGAAATGGTAATGAATAGAATTAGCTATAACATTCATGTGAGCATTAGCAACAAAATTTGACATCAGTCAGACCAGTGTTCAAATCCTGATCTTACCATTATTAGCTGTGTGTCCTTGGATATGTTATTTAACTTCTCTGGCCTCATTTTCCTGATCTGAGAATGGAATAATAACATTCTAACCCTAGGGTTTGGAGCAAGGGTAAAAGTAAGTTTCTGGCATGGAGTTCAGTTTTTGCCTAATGGTATAGAATGTAAATAGATCCAGCGTATAATTTTTAAGAATGTATTTGCATTTAACATATCAACAGGCACTACTAAGAAATAAAAGAAAATGGGAGTATTATTAAGTGACAAAAAGTGTTAAATTCTAACTTGAGAGTGGTAGACTATAATGCTTTATGATTTGTATCTTTTTTTGTTCTATAGACATAAAGAATGCTAGCACTAACATTTCACTGTGATGAATGTGATTAATGGCTCCTCATCATGTTTGTAATGAAGGTAGAAGTGATATTTCACATATCAGAGTTGAATCTAGCATGTTGGTTATGCTGAATTAATAAAAGGAACCCTCTCAATAAATAACTTTAATGGACACTGTGTTTTAAGTGTAAAGTTATTAGAATATTTATTGGGAAATGTATGTTTTTATTTGTACCAGTTAAATTCTATCCACTTGTGATAAGCACTTTATTTGGTTTCTATCACATCTTTCTTATATAAAAGCTTTACAATGACTCATGGAGCTAATGACACAGCCAAATTATACATAGCATCAAGTGATAGGAAATATTTCTAAAAGACTGCCTTCATGAAACTGCTAATAAGTTGATGCCCGTTTTCCATTTATGTCGTGAAAAACAAGTGAAGCCTGTGGCATTACAAACAAAACTGTTAATTACATAATTTCTATTTTATGCAGAGATTTCTTTCAGTTATCACATATCTATGATTAAAATATGAGCAGATCCATTTTGATGCGTGCAAAATATTGTCAGAAACATTTGCTGAGCATTTTCCTGAAACTAAGAAATTCACTAATATAATCAAATTACTTAAGGCAGAGTTTGATGGGTATATTCTATAAATGGAGAAATCCTTAGCTCTACTCCTCATGCAAACCAGCAGTGCATTTCTTTTTATCAGATAACATAGCATTGCTTTATAAACATTATTCTTTTACACTTAATGTTAGAAAATACACATGTTTGGGGTTTTAATATTAGCACTTCTCACCCCACCCTCTACACATGCATTTCTCCACATTTATGATTCTAATATAAGTGGTGATAAATGCAAGAAAAAAAGACAATGCTGGGTTTGCAGAGGATCAAATTAGGCTTGCCTGGGTGACTGGGTTAGGGAAGCAGCCACTGTTCTCTGTAGCATGCCTTGCCACTCAGCGAAGCTCTAACATGGGATTATATGCTTTTTTCAAGCTGTATGATGAGGGACTTTTAACTTACAACATCTAGATATTGCAGTGCCTTCTTCTCGTCACGGTTGCTAAAAACACACAGACTTTTGTCAGGCTACAGAATGTTTTAATTCCCAATGCAAATCTGGGTGACATGTTTGTTACGCTAGCTGATATACCTGACAGATCTGATTCTGAATTTTCCAGGAAAAAAAAATACGGCAACATATTTGTGGGATATCAATGCTTTTATGTGAGCGTGTCTTTTAGTAATGGGGGAAACCATTTCAAACTGGAGTTGATTTGATATAAAAATAACTTGCAAGTGGTGTTTGTATAATTTCTAGGGTGAGATCATTTTAGCAGATCTAGTTGCTAGTTCTAAGAATGGTTTTATGGTTTGCATGAAGCAGTAAATAAGAGTAAAGATGAATAAAAATAAAGCTTTCATCATATTTTTGTTAACCTTTAGAAATACGTTCATTGAGTTTTTAGATGCTTGCACATATCTATACAAAATGTGTAAAGAATTATGGTAAATGCATTCAAATATCCTATAAAACAGAACAATTACATACACATGTTTCTGAAACCATAAGTCATGGGTGTTCATAAAAGTATTCTGAAATGCATTCAGTATTCACTGCAAAAATAGATATTAAGAAAGCTTTCCTTGAGATTTAAACCCCATTCTTTATTTATAATGAGATACATTGCCTTTAGCCACCAGAACACAAGTTCAAAATCAGGTCACTTGAATGTAAGGAAACCTACTTGAAATGAATTGTTGATCGTGGTATTTAATAATGTTACAGGCTCAAATGTATATGCAGTGTCTCCAGGTAATAAAGTTTGTTGAACCTAAAAGCAGATTTTAGATCCCATTACACTGTGCCCAAAATACTCTATTCTGTTTTTTAGAGTTAAAGGAAAGGAAGATGTGAGTTAAGATGGTTTTGAAACATTTTGTTTTTCCTCTTGCCCCTACAAAAATTTTAAATGTGCTTCTTTCTCAACTATTTTATTAAATAGTTATGTTGGTTCAATTAATATGTTTGAATTTCCCTGCTCAGGAGCCAAATTGTGGTAAAGTATTTAAATTTCAATTTTCAGCCCTCATTGTATGACCTGTAAAAAGGGGCTTATCTTGCTTCACTTTGCAGGCCACCAGAATCGAACTGCCTTTTAATAGGTACAAGAAAAACTAAGCATTTTGCCTTCTTGCTATAGGTGAGAATATTTTTACATGTTACAAACTTATTGAAAGGGCATGATGGATTAACTAGGGGTGTTCTGCTTTCTTTTGAATATTTTCAATACTTTATAAGATATTAAGATATATAGTATAATGCCATTAGATTATTTGCTATCATGAACTTTTATTTTTCTTGTTATTATAAAGTATCTACTGGGAGTGCTGATGGATATCTAGGTTAATGTATTTCTATTTCAGTACCCAGATGACAACAAGGAGAAAATCCTCAGAAGGCTCATATTCTCATCGTGGTTGACAACACTTGCTCAGGAATGGGCACCTGCTAAAGAGGTATGGGGCCCCGTGATGGTGCAAAGGGACTTGAGGAGGGGGTTTGAAAAAAAAATGTAACTGTAAAAGAAACAAATCCTCCTCTGGGAAATTACCCAGAGTGCAACACAAGCATATTTTTTCTAATTAAATAGATTAGTTTATGCCTTTGGCACTTAAAAGAAAGTCCTTAGATTCATAGCCTCCCAAGTTACAAGTATTTCCCAGGTTAATTCTCTGGAAATTAAATCTAGCCCTGTCTTTGCCATTTGATTTATTTTTCCCTATTCTTTTTTCTCTTTTCATAGGCGGTTCATGTCTTATTCTGTTTTTGTGATCTAGCCACCTTTCTTTTTTCTATCCTCAAAAATTCCTCTTTGAGATGAGACCAGCTCCAATAGTTGGAATCAATCACTGTGCAGTCTATATTCCTACAGGACTCATTTTATCCCAACAGCCCTTAACTGTCTGCCTTGAGTAACAGCTGGTTGCCCACATGTTCAGCCTGCTGACTGCACTGGGGGCATCTTGGAGGCAAAGGTGTCATTCTCTTCCTCCTGTCGTCCCATATCCGACATACAGTTTTGCATAGAGTTGGCACTCAAAGTGGTTGGACTTAATGTTTGCTTAATTCTTATCAGTGAATACATCCTTAAAATCTGTGAGGGATCACTTTTCTTCCTTTTTAAATTCCCAGCTTTCTTCTTTTACTTTTGCCTTTTTTATATTTGTCTCTTAGCCTCCTGTTCACTCCCTGAGATACCCCCCCATAAGTGCCCCTATGGAGAGGAGTGGAGACATTAGTGTATTGAGTCGCCACACTGCATTGTACACAGGCAGGGGATTCATTGGTCCCCAGAAGAGAGCTGAAGAGAGACCAGGGCTGAGAAAGAAATTGTATTGTACTAACAAGCAATCATTGGGAAATCATTTTAAGACTGACAATAATTTCCCAGCGGTTGGTTGTCTAGAAAAGGGAGAGGGAGAAAAAGAGAGAGAGAGAAATAGTGTTTTATACTGAATACCAAATAATTCCATATGACAATGCAAATCAAGTTTGAATGCTAGAAGCGTAGAAATTAAAGCCCACTCAGCCATTAGGTTGTCTGTCTTGATCAAGAAGGCGTGGAGAGTTGTTGCCTTGGAAAAGCAATGCAAAGGAAATGTAGAAAGGGAGTTTGAAGGTGAAAGGCTTAAAATAAGAGCATTTTGCCGTTTGTTCTAAATGAAAGCCACCGCAAGTGAGTAACACGGAGCTAATGTGTCAGTAAAATGGGATAAAGAAAACATGATGTTAGATCAGGTCCTGCTGTTGAGTCCTGGGGAAAATCATCATACGAAAGGATTAAAAGCAGGGAGCATTAGGATCCTAAATCACATGGCTTTATGAAATGGATCACCTAGAAGTGTGGTTTGTGGTTTTATTTTGTATGACACGTTGGCATACATACATAAAACAAATTGCTTTGAGCATTGTAACAAGCAATTCCAAGGTCTCCTGCTTTTGGTTTGTATTTTACATAGTGGTTTCTTCTATGTTTGTGCCTTTCCTAATGGGAATTCATTTTTAACCTGCTGCAGTGAACTTTTTGACTGTCTTTTTTGATGAACGGCTTTTCAGTTCATAAATTTTTTTTTTTGAGGTTTCTGTGTCACGAAAAGACTTTTTTCAAATGCTGCATATTATAACCGAAAATTGCACTGAGAAAGAAGACTGGAGTCAAGGTTAGATAAAGAAAAGCCTATATATTTGTTTCTCTTATATTCTTAAACCAATTGAAAATGGGCACTAGATCATTTTGTAATATTGCAGAGCCTAGGCTCAAAGGAAAATTTACTGAGAAAAGCTGATAGAAGTTTTCAATTTCTAAAAAAAAAATACAGTTTACTAAAAGACATACATTGAATGGTTGGTAAAATATTAAGGCCAAAGCTTATACCTAGCTTCAGCATTATCTGTGGTCCACTTTTTAGGAGTAATGTGGCCACAAAGAGTCATATCCTAGTGTTCCAGTCTTACCACCAGGGACTCTAGAACTACTTAGAAAAAAAAAAAAATGAAACCCTTCCCTTCTCCCTGCTGGGCAATAAAGGCAGACAATCAGACAGTTCCTGTATCTACATATGACCTCAACAGTCTTCTATTCCAAGGTTGACTTTATTTATGCCTCTGCTTCACCTCATCTCTGGGTGAGCTTGGTGTTCTCAACCCTGCCTCTCAGTAAATCTAGAGACTCAGTTAAAATCAAAGAAGCTTTACCATTATGGGGTCTCTTTCTCTCCTCTCCTCTCCTCCCCTTCCCCCCTCTCCTCTCCTCCCCTCCCCTCCCCTTCCCTCCTCTCCTTTCCCCT